>JAWZYT010001959.1:60000-75000 GCA_034508575.1 Petrolisthes manimaculis
ATTATATGGTGTTGAAATACTTATATGAATACGTCTCTACTTGATCTTCCTGTACAGGCCTGGGACACAGTCAACGATCCGTCCTTGTCCTCAGTGGGACCTCTCCTACAGCGTAACGCCTCCTACAGCAGCAATCCCGCTCTCAACAGTGACAGGGTGTCCCGGCGGAGAGACACCCTCAGTTCCCCCAGCAGCCACAGCCTCGTGTCACCGACTGGGGAAGTGTACCCCAGGAACAAGACCTTGTCCACCTACAGCTTCAGGAGATCCAGACAATCCTTTAAGAAGCATGAGGAATTGAACAAAGTGTTACCAACGGTACATGACCACACACAGATAAGAACCAAGGCACTCATAGAGATGCCGGGCAATGTGTTTCCCCAGCTGCCCATCACTCGAGACTGTAGCTATACTAGTGGCATGGAAGAGCTCAATGATATGCTCCCAAAGTCACCACCATTAGAAGTGTTGGACACGTCACACCTCGTACAGACAACGACGCTGGGTGTAACCATTGGTGACGCAGCCATTATACTCAACGGTCATAAGAACGACAATCACTCAAGTGGACGCATATCATCGTCCAGAAACGAGCTCAACAAATTCTGCTGCTCCAGAAACTCTATTGCCATGACTCTTATTCTGCCTACTGTAGCATCTCCCTTGTCTCCTAGCAGGCCAGGAGAGACAACGATGAAGGTGAAGGGTCGTAGCAACAGTCTCCCCAACATGAGCCAACAGCCACAGCGACAGGGAGGAGAGACCCGGTTCACCAGAAGTGTCCTGATGCAGATATTTCAGGGGAAATTGCTTCAGCGGACGACGGAGAACCGTAGTCACTCGTCGCTGTATCATGAAGGACAGGGAGAGATTACATACTGAGTCCGGGGCAAGAAGTGTGCTGGGTTGTGTCAATGTGCATTTAAATGTACGTTATTCGGTGTTTTTGTGTACAGTACGTGTTAATATCGTCATAGGCAGATATGTGTTGAAAGTACTGTATTGTACATTATTCCATGTGTGTACATTCCCGTACATGGCAAGAATGTGATATTCAGTGAACACACAGTGAACTTTATTCGCGTAAGAGTTCATACATGCACAACATATTAGGAAACTGAATATTAATGTATCAGCATATACTGTGCATCATAATGGTTCGATATGTAATGCATTGTATATACTAATGGTACATAGAATGTGATATTTAAACCTTAACAGAGCAAAGCTGCCTTTTTGTAGCAACCTTCACTGTAGCCAACACCATATCATTGTATAGTCGCCATGGGGGGGAGGGGGAGGGGAAGGGGGGGTCCTCGCACCACAAAGGGTCAAAAAAGGGTCATTGGACCCATATGAGGTCAAGGCGGATGCATTTAGATTTAAGGGAGATTATTTATTTCAGATGTTGATCACTTATATTAATAATGAGCTGAAACAAACCAAACATACAACAACTAAATGTGTCTCTGTGATTACGTGTTTGTGTGTATGCCGTCACAGTGTTAAGTGCAGTAGTGAGTCACATGTCCTGTCCAGCTACCAAAGATTAGCAGGAGCAGACATTACAACTCTTGACTCTGACTGTACAGAATATACAATACAACGTGAATTCCATCAAAAGTTATGTTGATTTACGAGGTCTTTCCCTTAATTAAATAATATGTACAGCCACGAACAAATGTCAAGCATCAGAAAATTGAAACTGCGCGATATGACTGAATCTTACGAACCAAGATTACAAAGTCCATCAGCAAACGTTTGGCATCATTCATTAGCCAAGGTCGTGTCGTTCCATAGTGTTGCAGAATTATTATACGTGACTGTACAGCAGTGGTCAAGGGCTTTGCTTCTCCTCCTGCTTCTCTGTAATTTCACAACTATATTCATCGTCTCTATCTGAAGTGTGAAAACAAGTGTGTGTACACTGTTGTACTCACACATATAGACTTGTACAATCAAAAGCAACAACTGTACTCATATTATATAATTACACCATCAACATAATAATTATTCTATGTGTAGTAACGTCATGGTCAATAGTCCTTAAACACCTTCCAATGAGATGGCTTCACAAACTTATCTGATGAAACCATAACTGTTGGTCTCTGCAATATTGGTTCATAAAATTCTCAATCAAATGGCTCGATTTTATTCACCAGGTTGTAGGACTTTTGACCATGACTGTACCGTACCATTCAGGGTGTCTGGTGAGATAGGTTTTTCCTAAGTTTCTGCATAGTTACCAGAGATAGGAGTGATTATACAAGGAGTTACTTTGTATCATACCACAGCCGAGTTACAATAGAGTATATAGTGTTATTATGAAGACGTCCTGGCTCCAACTACCACTTCAATCACCAACCAATGTACAGTACAGTCACGAGCAAAGGTCCTGCGTCAGACCAATTCATTCATAGTTACAGAGGCCAAAGTTTATATAGAGTTTTGCATCAGTATTCGAGACCAAGTTTTTCAGTCGCAGCCAGGGGGAAATTATGTCTCAGTGTTTCGAAGTCTCAAACAATTCATATATGATTAATTAACGTCTCATGGATCGCCCATTAAGTTACTCCATTGAAACTTACATTGACGTGAAGGTAAATATTAATACATTGAATTAAATACTTTGTGGTTAATACGTCACGAAAATATTACATCCATAATACAGCCTATATAATATGACTCCTCAAATCGTATTATCAGTATGAAGCGTGAATCATGAGTCGCGAGGCAGGCATGAACAAGAGTCGAAGCACACACACACATACATACACACACACACACACACACACACACACACTTACAGTACATAAGTATTTCCTTCTGTTTGTCGGTGCGTGCTTCGAGTGTTGTTCCCACGTTGTTAAGTTTGTACGTCACATTTCAGGTTATTTAAGACAGAATTGGCAAGACGAGGTTACCGAGGCTTAACAAGGGATATCACTGGGAGTATAGAAGTGCAATTCCCAGACTGTACACTCGTGATACATAATTTCTGACCAGAGCGTGAGGAGCAGAAAGCTTTGAATCGCCTGGTATTGCTCATTTCCCCCCACCCAGTACATATACAGATGCTAGGTTCGAAAGAAGGGTATGTGTGAAGCCTGTCGTTCGTCTCTGGTCAGGGATTTCGTATCACGAGTGTACACATCCATTGGAAAAGGAAAGAAAAGATAGGGAGAGACAAGGAAAAAAAGTAGACTGTCTTAATATCCACATAACGAGTGATAGACATTAATTAAGGACCCTGTGATCGATCGTGTATGAGACTTGGTGGCTTCTGATTCCTCCTGACCATCCCACGAAACAAACTCCTTCCATATAGGTAGTGTTTCATGGCAATATTTGAAGGACTTGTATACCTCCAATTTTCTGACTACATCACAGTGTCCCTTAATTAAGTCCAAAACAAGCAACAACAACAACAACAACAACAACAACAACTATACATTGTTCGAATCCTGGCGAGGTAAGTGTGGCTAATATACCTTATAACATAGAGAGGTATTTGTTGAAGTAAGGTATGTACAGTAATTTTAACAGCACTGATGAGCCTCAAATATTCTTACACAATAATATACAACGAGATTAGAGACGTCACTTGGATAGAAATACAATTCATACTTCCCTTACTCCTGATAGTTAACAGATAATTTAAATCAGATTCATTATTAAGAAAGAACTCTGCTGGCAACGAATAGATCTCAAACTTTAAAGCAGGATTTTTTTTTCTTTCTGATTTTTTCCTTTTTTTTCAGTACAGTAGTTTAAAAAATCAGTCGATCCAATTAACAGGTCATAACATCTTGCTGTGTGTGTGTGTGTATAATTCCTATATATATATATGTGTGTGTGTATGTGTAATACATATATGCTTCATAGGTAAGTGTGTGTGTGTGTGTGTGTGTGTATGTGTGTGTGTGTGTGTGTGTGTGTGTGCGTGTGCGTGTGTGTGTGTGCGTGTGTGTGTGTGCGTGTGTGTGTGTGTGTGAGCATATGTGTGTAATTCCTATATGTTTAATGGGTAAGTATATGTATAATGTTTAAGGTCGTTGTGTGTGTATCGTTAAGAAGGTGTTGGGTCACACTGGGCACATTTACTCTACAACATAATTATATAGTTAATTACAGGGGATTTAAAAAAAAAATACTGTACTTTTGGGTACATTATATAGAGTGCCTTGATTCCTCCAAAAATATACCAGGAAACAGGAGCAGATAATATACAACAATAATAATAGCCTGTTGCTTGGAATCGTTCGGTTGGAGAAATAATTTGCTCCAGATTTACCAACCTTCTAGTAATCCCTACTCATAAGTATCAGTCAAAGGTTAAAAATGAACTACAGTACAACATTATGTCCGCAAACCAACTCGACGACACACCTTCTTACAATTTACCCTTAATACATAAAGATCACAGCTCGTTTTTTTCTGGTTTCCTCATAATTAATTTGTTTGTGGGTTACTTCACAACATAAGATTTTACAACATAAGACAGACTATAAGGTCAGACTTTAAACACCATAACACTATAAAGGTCAGACTTCACAACATAACACTATAAAGGTCAGACTTCACAACATAAGACTGACTATAAAGGTCAGACTTCACACCATAACACTATAAAGGTCAGACTATCCTGAAGGTCACTGTCATCCCTTCCTCAGATTTTTTTTTTCGATTCTTGGGTTGTTGTTGTTGTTGTTCCCCAGACTGTCTGACCGAAGCCTCATAAGTATAATTCTCGAGCCGTCCCAATAAGAATCACTAAAGCAAAGTTCCCTCTAAGTTAAAATTTTGTTCATAAGTATTCACTCATGGCAAGAACTGGAACTCAACACTGCTTTAAAATCATAATATAAGCCTATACTAATAGAATAGCAAAATCTTTCACTGTTTCGAAATGAACCTGAAACAAAAATATGATGAGGTCAGAAATACTAACATACTAACAAGTGCAAAACTCTAGGATGTTTTGTGAATACTGGTACAAACAGACGGAGGTGTAGATGTTAGAATATTGGCCACAATGAAGGTCTTCTTGTGTTATAGACGCTCCTGCTTAGTACAGTAGAGATTTTATTAAGGGACCCTGAGATGTAGGCAGAAAATTGGAGATAAGCGAGTCCTTCAAACTTTAATATTACCATGAAGCACCACTTACGTTGAATGAGCTTGTTTCGTGGCATGGTTAGGAGTAATCAGAAGCCTCCAATTTCCATACACGATCACAGGGTCCTTAAAAGTGTAGTGTAACTTGATATAATTTTAATGAATGTAAATAGCTACGGTAAACAACATCAAGTACTAACGGTATAATTATTATTTCATTTCATATCAGTTTCCAATCATTTGTTCTTTATTTATTTATTGAACAATCTTACTTGCTTGAACGACTTATAGTAAGGTAGGTAGATAGTTTTTGTAGTTGTTGTTTTTGAGGAGGAGAGAGGACAAGTTAGTGTGCCCAGTGTGACGCCAACAAAGTAATATAGATTCGTAAGACATGCTTGGAATTTACAAGTGATGATGTGATGGGGAAACTACAGCGCTTTGATACCAGGTGTTGGAGGAGGAATAATAAGAAGTGATAAGACGGTGAGGTGGATAAGTGTCTTTGTATTGTAATGTAGGGTCGGCAAAAAAAAGTATTGGAATCACCCTTACATTGAAATATTGAAATAAGATATAATTATGCATAAGGAGGTTTCAATACTTTTTTTTTTTCGCCGACTATACGTACATTGGTCACAAGAATTCGTACACATGTTGTTGTTGTTGTTGTATTCGATAGTGTATAACATTGAGAAAACATAAAACTATGTATAAAAGTGCAATACAATATAATTATTAGGTTTATTGGAATGGTAATCGCAGAGTCGCTTAGTGAACCATTCATTGCAGTACTTTGAGAATTATTATGATCTCTCTTTCCATAATATAGCCTGTTTATTACGAATTATTGTGACCAACTGTACAGCCACGGACCAGAGTATATATTTAAGTGAGTTTCGTTCTCATTCTTATTAATTAAATACCATAGAGATAAATTTCGCACTCTTTTATAAGGAGTTCCGCTTCGTGAGAGAATTATGTCCATGATAATTATATTCGTAGATGCTAATTTTTACAGTACTCAAAATTCTAACTAAAAAATATATATATGAATGGTTGGCTTGACCCTCTCGATGTCAAAGGGTTAAGGAGTCTGTCTGTGATACTGTCGTTAAATTGGAGTAAACTGATTCCTTCAAACTTGTGCCAAAGAAATTAGATCCAAGTAATACTAAGTCATTATAATTTATTTGTCATAATTTGGTGGAATCAGTAAAATTCAGTTCTCCGAGAATAAATAGTTTTCCCTCCTTTATTTTTTATAACTCTACATAATTAAATATGAACAGCTTTTTGGTAAATTGAAGGACTATTGAATCATCCAAACTATGTCACGAAACAGACCTAATAGTAACATTGAGGTGATTTGTTTCCTGCCATATTTTGGAGGAATTACCAGCCCTCCAATTTACCCAAAGGAAGTTCTCCCCTAAAAAATGCAATTAAATTTTCAAAACCCGTGTGACACAACAAACACGTTAAGGGACCGTGTGTTATAGTCAGAAAAATAGAGATAAATGTGTCCTTCAAATGTTGCCACGAAACACCACATTTAGGGAAGGAGCGTGTTTGGTGGCATAGACAGGAGGAATCAGAAGCCTCCAATTCTCAACACAATCACAGAGTCTTTAATCATTGTTAAAATCATGAGTGTTTTTGGTTTATGATTCTTGAAGAGGCTATCCAGGATCTATCCAAATTTATGGTAGATAGAAAAATAATGCACTAGACCAGACAGCCTTATAAATGATACATGGTTGTGTGTGTGTGTGTGTGTGTGTGTGTGTGTGTGTGTGTGTGTGTGTGTGTGTGTTTATTATGAACATACGTTGTAGCATATGATTGAGTGTTTCCCTATAATACACACATTCAAAATAGCTATTACGGATCCTGTGAACGTGTCTAAAACTTGAAGGCTTCTGATTCCTCCTGACTATGCCACGAAACAAGCTCCTTTCATGTAGGTGGTGTTTCGTGGCAATATTTGAAGGACTCACTAATTAATCTTCCAATTTTCTGACTACATCAATGGGGTCCTTAATTAAGAAAAAAAAAAAATGAAAAGAAAAGAAAATCTACATGTGCATATCTCCTGTAAAACACTTCAGACGATGGTTACTGAAAATTAGCTTCTTTATTCCCGGGGGCATTATGAGCAGCTGTGCCCATCATTATTTTATACAACCATCACACCAGACCAATCATGCTCGAATTTTTTTTTTTTTTTTTTTTTTTTTTTTTTTTTTCCTTGTGTTTGTTTGTACATCCGTGACTGTACGGTACTTGTAGTGTGTTGTTGTTGTTGTTCTTGTTGTTGTTTTGCCTTAAGATGAATTTATGTAATATATTTAATGCGTGTGGGGAGGAGAGTATCAAGATGGAGGTTTGGATTCGAAAGAGTGTATGATTATAAGGAATGTGTGTGTGTGTATGTGTGTATGTGCGTGTGTGTGTGTGTGTGTGAGTGTGTATGTGCGTTTGTGAGTGTGTGTGTGTGTGTGTGTGTGTGTGTGTGTGTAGGTGTGTGTGTGTGTGTGAGAGAGAGAGTGTGTGTTATATCGTACTGCTCTTCTTCAAATCCGGCAATATTTTCTTTTTTATATTGGGCTATATTTTCTTCTATGGGTCGGGTTACTATCCTTCTACAAGTGGAGCTCGACATCAGCTGCTTCTCTCACTTTGAAGGGGAAATTCTCATGTTGGTGAATAGGAAGGTCTGTGATTCCTCCAACCTATACCAGCCACGAAACAAATTCCCTATTATATATTATTGGTTTCTGGTGTAGTTAATTAAGAGGAATCATCAGAAACCTTCAAAATCACCACCAAGCGAATCTCCCCTTAATTAATACTATAAATACACTGTCCTTATTTTTCTGTAGATATATAATGGGAAACATACACATTAGTAATACTTATATATATAGGCAGGCTACCTTTGGCGTATGAGTGATATCCTTCTTAGGTAGTCGCCGAGGCCTGATTAATCACAGTTATATTATTTTTTTGTTATATATATATTTTTTTTTTTTTTTTTTTTACGTTTTTTTTTTTTTTTTTTTTTACGTTTTGCGTCTCGATATTGACTGTGGATGAAATTTTACCAACGACAACGAAGAAAATAAACGTGTACCTTTAAAAAAAATATAAATATAATGACGAAAACAAACAATCTAAAACTGTAATGATAAGTTTCTCTGAGAGTCTCAAAGTTTCATTCAAGTTTAACACAGGACCTCCTCTGACCCAGCCTGGCTAATTATAACGTGACCTGAGGCGAGCTACTGTAATGTGACCTAACCCCACCTGCTAACAATTTAAAATATTATATTCAGTTATTATTTCTCCTTGCCGTATGTATAGAATGTCTGTGTTTGGAGTTGTTGTTGTTGTTGTTGTTGTTGTTGTTGTTGTTGTTGTTGTTGTTGTACTTGTTTGTTTGTATGTCTGTTTGTCTGGCTGGCCCGGATACGCGTCTTGTGTAAATCATGTCGTCTTTTTGTAGTTGCATTTCTTCATAATTCAAAAAATAAATTGCCTTAGTCAATATTTTCTAACTATATCAGGAAGATACAATATAATGAATTTCCAAGACCAATTTGAGCAGCAGTGTTTACTCGTGTGTTAATTATCCTGTTGGGGTTAAGGCGGTCATTCGTTTTTTGTTACATTGGAGTGTCTTGATTCCTCCAAAGTATGCTAGGAAACAGGACCATACGGGCAAAAATAATGGTGTTCTGTTGCTTGAAATAATTTGGAGGATTCTGTTGCTTAAGGGCGAACTGAAGTCCACCTGTTCCTCCACACTATGCCATTAAGGGGATGCTGGAGTAGGGGACAGGCTTGGGGGGGGGGGCGGGAATAGGGGGACAGGGTTTGAGTGGGGGGGGGGGGGTAGAAAGCCTGTCCCCTATTTCCGCATATAAGTTATAAAATTTCGTTGACAAAACAGGCTCCATCATCATTATTATTATTATTATGTTTCGTGTAATCGGTTTGTTATGCCTTTGCTCAGTATGAAAACTTAATTATGGTATATTTCGAAACCGGGAGAAAAATATATTTGCAAATATAAGTTGTAAAAAAAATATGTATATGCATTATAATGTAGTTTATTCTTAATTAATTAAATAAGTATGTTAGGAAATCATTTATGTTCACCAGTGTACAGTCAAGAGCACTAATAAGTATCCAGGTGTGCTTCGAATACCTAAAGAGACAGAAAATAAAAGCTCAATAATATCTGCATTGGACATACTTCATTGGTGATATTGTACTGTTCAAAGCTTCAACCAAAGCTGTATACTTAGTAGTGCTAGTGACTGTACAGTATCTTATCAATAGGGTTCTGTAAATGCTAAGTGTATAATCATAATTTAATACATGGACCAAATCAAGTTATGGATCTTACGTTTGTCTAATATTTTCATTATGTTTATTGTAAGATTAGTGTGTTGTTTGTTTTCATTGACTCATCATCTCATCATTCTTATACCCTTCCTCTATCTATATTCTTGTTGTCATCTTTGTCATATATTTTTATATTATTTTGTTGGCAAATTTGTGAACACTGTGCCACAAAAGACTAATTCCATTATTATATTATCAATTTTATATTTTATCTATTATCATTATCTATTATTATCTATTATTATCTATTTTCTATTATAATTTTATCTGTTATTATCTATTATTATTTACTCCTACTATTATTTTATCCATTTTCTCTCGTTTTTTTTTTCATCATGGCATAGTTTGAGAATAATTATAACTCCCTTCAATTCGCTGGCAAAAAAAAAAAAAAAAAAATCTTAGTGGGAGAGTCTGAATTTATTGGTAGGCTACTGATGTCTCCAGACTGTGCCACGAAACAGTTACCTCGTTAAGGACCCTGTGATCGTGTATGAAAACTGGAGGCTTCTGATTCCTCCTGATCACGCCATGAAACAAGCTCCCTCCATATAGGTGATGTTTCGTGGCAATAAATAAAGGACTCATATAACTCCAATTTTCTGACTACATCACAGGGTCCCTTAATTAAAGTAACATTAATTAAAGTCATATATTTCCTGGTATATTTTGGAGGAATCACCGACCTTCCAATCCCCTTAAGGACCCTATGATCATGAAGACTTCTGATTCCTCCTTACCATGCCATGAAACAATCTCCTTTTAAATGTAGGTCGTGTTTCGTGGCAATATTTGAAGGACTCATTTTATCTCCAAATGTTCTGACTACAACTCATTATGACAGGACACTTAATTAACCTTATCTCTCCAACATGACAACAGTATAATCCTTGCAGTCAGTGAGTCAGTGTGTGTTGGGGCCCCAGTTCCATTTCGCATGCTTCTTTTTTACTCTTACAGAGATTGTGATCATAAAATAGTAACTGTTATTGATCCTGGGCGTAAGATTTGGCTGATGTGGTGTGTTATATGGATGTGTGTGTTTTGGTATAATGTACAGCAGAACAATAGACAAGAAAATTAAATTGAAGGGAGAAGAGTGGAGTGTATAGTTGGGTAAAGTTAGTGTATGTAATTGTTTTGTAAGGATATAATAAGGATAATAATAGTGATTTATTTTTATCAATCAATGTTGTGTATAGGGATGCGTTAGTCACCATCACATAGTATAACATTGCTCATGGAAATATATATGTATATATATCTGAATCAGTCCTTGCCTTGTATCATTTCTTGCTTCCTCTTTATTATATTGGACTAATATTGTTGTCCCTCCCTCTTACAGTATTTCACACACACACACACACATACACACACACACACACACACACACACACACACACACACACACACACACACACACACACACACACACACACACACACACACATACATACACACACAAACATAAACATTATCCTTTTCGTCTCTCTATAACTACATAAGATGATTTTGAATGAGTTTTTTTACAATTGTTTTTACAAGTTATCCTCATCACAATGACAAATTTAATCCTATTCGAACTTTTATTATAAGACACACACAAAAAAAATCTCATGGTACATTTTTTGGATGCATCTTAAATAGGATAATGAAACATCAAGCCTCTTTATGTATATATACACTTTATCTACAGTATTCAACATATAATTTACATATAATATATATCTACATCTAGTTTGAAACGGCAAATACCCTCTTTGACAACGTAGAGGGGAATAGCAATTTGTTGGTGAATCGGTGGCCCCAAATTCATCGAAAACGTATCACAAATCTGGATCACAACATCACCTAGTCTGGTTCATAGCACATTAGCACAGCTGGCTGGGAGAAAGACACAACCACACGATTCACCAACAACATTCTATCCCCAACATGAAGGACCTCTGTGATATGGTATGACAAGAACAAAATTGGAGTCTTCTGATTCCTCCTGAATATGCTACGAAACAAGATCCTAAGATAGAGTAATTATAGGAGGTGTTTCGTGGCAGTATTCAAAGGACTCATTTTCACTCCAATCTTCAGACTCTCATCACAGGGTCCCGTAATTAATTAATGTATGTATGTACTTATTGTACTCGCCATCATCACAAGCGGTTGGAATGGAGTACTGTACTGTCCCCTGTGTGTGTGTGTGTGTGTGTGTGTGTATGTATGTGTGTGTGTGTGTGTGTGTGTGTGTGTGTGTGTGTGTGTGTATGTGTATTATATCAAAGTTGTAATGAGTGTGTGTGTGTGTGTGTGTGTGTATGTGTATTATATCAAAGTTGTAATGAGTGTGTGTGTGTGTGTGGGTGTGTGTGTGTGTGTGTGTGTGTGTGTGTGTGTGTTCCGATGCTCGTACCCAAACAACTACTGTATTGTATTGCTGTCAACACACTACTCGAAACAGGTCAACACAATCACTTAAATCAACTCAATAAACTTTAACAACATCAACATTACAGGTATGATTTATGCTACATATTGGTTGGCTAGTATAGGATACAAACAGCCTATATTATAATAAATGCCCTATACCCACAACACCTCTCTCTCTATATAGGCTATTTTTACACATATTATTTATTTAGGCCTAGTCCATACCACGAACGACTCCCCATAATATTAATAGCCTATATACCTATCCTCCAGAATGATCATAATAAACACTCTTATAACAGTAACAGACTCTTCGCTATACGGTATGTCTATAAACGAACGGTACGTAGGTATAGACAGAGTTTTTTTTTGTCTTTCTCTTCAACTCAGCAATTCAACTCGAGACGACACCTTTAAGGACCCTGTGATGATCGTGTATGAGAGACTTGGTGGCTTCTGATTCCTCCTGACTATGCCATGAAACAAGCTCCTTCATTATACATGTATAGGTAGTGTTTCGTGGCAATATATGAAGGACTCCTTAACCTCCAATTTTCTGACGACATCACGGGGGTCCTCAACAGATCAAAACATCAAAGTGACACAATAACATACATCTATTTTGTTGTATTTTTTTTTTTAACTACTGTATTGATATGCACATTCCATGGTTATATGTTAATAATATACCATTAATTTGTCCTATAATTATAATACAATATACTTATTAATAATAAATGCCAGATCAACAACAATACTAATAATTCATTCACTTAATTAAGGACCCTGTGATCGTGTATGACAATTGGAGGCTTCTGATTCCTCCTGACCATGCCACAAAACAAGCTCCTTCCATATGGGTGGTGTTTCGTGGCAAAATTTGAAGGACTCATTTATCTCCAATTGTCTGACTACATCACAGGGTCCCTTGTTAAACTTCTTCCCTCATAATGATCACTTCGAAACCTCTTGCTGATTCCTACAGAATTAATTAACAAAGAATCTAAGTATCTTCACTTTCAACAAACATAATAATAATAATAATAATAGTAATAATAATGATAATAATAATAATAATAACAACAACAAAAAACACGGTTATAAATGACTACAATACAGTAAAGACAAAATAATTACTGTACATACTTTAAATAGGATTGTTGCATTGTATAACCTACCACGTTCACTGTAGCCTAACAAACATGGGTTCATTTCCTGCCATCAGATTCCCTTTGGACTTACTGTTCTGTACATTGAGAGTTGAATAAGTGACCAGGAATATTTTGTGGTACCGTATATGAATATATCTAGCTTACATGCTTCCTTTCATGTAGAGAATGTAATATATACTAGATAAACATATACACCGTGACGAGGACACTATAATATTATCCACTTTTCACACATATGAAAAAAAAAAAAAAAAAAAAATAATAATAATAATAATAATAATAATAAAAATATATATATATACCGTATATAAAGAAAGAAAGAAAGTAAGAAACACATTATTGCGGCAAACATTAATCATTATCATGAACAAGAAGCTATTTCTTCCAATATATCTTATTTATTTTTCTAAACTAAATACACTATTATTTTATAGTTTTTCACACTCCGAATATTTCTTTATAATTTCTCTTCAACACGTGACACATCCACGATTCTTTGGAAAAAGTTAATTACTCTTCACTCGTTATTTGTGCTGCTTATATTAGAATTATATTCATCAATATGTTTACCTTATCAATTATTAACTATTTCCTTTAACTGGATTGAGAACATGAACATATATGAATATTATACGGATTTACTTACACTGTTTACCTGCTGGAATTTGAATATATTTTTACCATTTTAAGCATCTATTTATTTTACTTTATAGTTTTCTATTAATTAATTTTGTATATAGATTATAACATAGTATATAAAGTGAGGATGGGACAGATACGTGTAAGAGCTTAAGAGCCTAATTAAAGAGATCGTATGCTTTTGGTACATAACATACATACATACATACATTAGAGCATCTTGATTTCACCTAAGTATGCCAGGAAACAGCAACTATAATAGTAACCTGTTGCCTGGAATAGTTTGGAGGAATCAGTTGCTCCACATTATCCAACACTGTACTTTCCACTTAATTAAACACCGCTGGGATCAAAGCTACATGTCATAAAAATATATTCGGGTCAATATTTATAATAATAATAATAATGGAAGGAAAGGAAAAAAACTTGTTCATCCTCCAAATTATCCCTCACAATATATTATTCTCTTCTCAGGATTTTTTTCTGGAAACAAATATTCTAAATAAAAATGAATACTGTGGGCAAAATATCAATGTTGTTAATTCAGTTTCGTCATCAGATCATTAGAGTTATTCTAGAAAATTTAATACTCTAGTCTTTCTCTAGTTCAGGGATATCTTTCTCTAGAATTGTCCTTTTTATTTACTTGTTGTTATTGTTATTATTATTATTATTATTATTATTATTATTATTATTATTATTATTATTATTATTATTATTATTATTATTATTATTATTATTATTATTATTATTATTATTATTATTATTATTATTATTATTATTATTATTATTATTATTATTATTATAATTATTATTATTATTATTTTAGTTGGCAAAGATTTTTCTCTGTGCATTATCAGATTTTGAGAGTGAAGAAGCTTTTGATTTCCATAAGCAGTCATGGTTCATAATTACACAGTCGATGGGCAAATAATTCTGTTCTATCCATTAACTTCTAAGGGGTATATATATATATATATATATAGAGTACAGTGTTGGTAAATTTGGAGCAACCGATTCCTCCAAAACAATTCCAAGCAAGATGACACCACCATTATTGTTTGATAATCAGGTCCTGTTTCCTGGCATCCTTGGGAGGAATTAAGTGTCTCTAAGTCACCAAAAAGAATATCTCCCCTTAAATTAAGACTTCCAAACAAAAGATATTAACAGTGACTATTTTTTTAGTATAAAAATAAATAATATAAATAACATAAATAACATAATATATATA
>JAWZYT010001959.1:80000-95000 GCA_034508575.1 Petrolisthes manimaculis
TATTATTATTATTATTATTATTATTATTATTATTATTATTATTATTATTATTATTGTTATTATTATTATTATTTGCTGATGAGGCCCTGTTCCTTGTCAACCTTTGGAGGAATCAAGACGTTCTAATATATGTATGTACCAAAAGTATACAATTCCCTTAAAGATGATTATAATTATATACCTGTTTACTCGTACGTCATTGAACACAACAGTATGCAATGTTTTTGTTTTGTTTGTTTGTTATCCCTTCAAAATACACATAGTCATCAATATAATAACAGATTGTACAGTATATCTATAATTAAAATAAATATTATATAGTAAACGTCAAAAAATGAGATCTACGTAGCATCGATTACATATTATTATTGTTATTATTATTATTATTATTATTATTATTTTTTCTACTACATCTTTTGGTCAAGTGGGTAAATGTTGTTTTATATTAAGGAGGGGGGGGGGCGAATTGGAGGGCCATTGATTCCTCCAAATAAATACTACCCAACAGAACCCCTATTTACTTGTAGACTGAGATCATCTTCGTTTCCTGACCTTTATAGTGTGGAGTAACCAGTAGTCCTCCTCCAAGTCCACCACAATATTCGAAGATCCTCTGTCCCTTTTCCTTTTATCTGTGTATTCAGCTTAAGGGATGATTCTCTTGTTGGGAAATTGGAAGGCTATTGATTCCTCCAAACTATGCCACGAAACAGATCCCTCATTAAAGTAATATTAGGGTCGTCTGTTCCCTGGTATAGTTAGGAGGAATCAGTAGCCCTCCAAATGACCAACATTGGTGACGACGACTTATTTGGTTACTGTATGTTAGGAAGCGCAACCATACCCATAATATATTAACGAGATAGTTTACTTTAGGTACATTGGAGTGCCTTGATTCCTCCAAACTATGCCGGGAAACAGGACCAGATGAACAAAAATAATAGTGTCCTGTTGCTCAGAATAGTTAGGGGGAATCAGTTCGTTCCAGATTAGTTACTGTACCAACAACACACTTTACTGTACTTCTTTCCTTCCCTTCCCCCTTTACTGATTACCCTTCGACTCCAGCATTGTCTTCATCTCGTCCAGGGCTCGTTCCAGGTTGCGTCCGAACTCGAGTGTTGACGTCTCCTCGCACGAATTGAAGGCTGAGAGGCAGAAGACGATGTAGTCCGGATGAGGGTTGTACGAGGCTCCGTATCCGTTGGGCACCACTGGACCGTAACCCATCCAAGAATCGGACAACGTCGGCACCTGCATGGAGTGGGATGGGATGGGGTCAAATTGTCTGGGTCATGGGGTTAATTGGGGATGGGATGGGGTCAATTGGTCTGGGTCATGGGGTTAAGTGGGGATGGGATGGGGTCAAGTGGTTTGGGATGGAGACAAGTGCATGGGGGTGAGGTAGGGTCAAGTGGAGTGGGATGCTGTCAATTGGGATAGAGATGGGGATAATGTCAGATGCATGGTGTTGGGTTGGGATGGAGTCAACTGCATGTATGTTGATTAAGTTGGGTTGGTTGTGTATTTAGGGAGCCTTTAGGAGATAATAAATGTCTGGTATATACATACATACATTAAAGTGTTTTGATTCCTCCAAAGTATACTAGGAAACAGCACCAGATGAACAAAAAGAGTGGTGGCCTGTTGCTTGGAATAGTCTGGAGAAATCGGTTGCTCCAGATTTTACTACACTGTACTACTCCCTTAATGTTGTTTTCGTCACTTCCTGAATTAATGTAAACTTTAATTATGTTGTTCATTTTTTATTTCCCTTTTTATTCAGGAGTAAAGTCATGGTCTAATGTACTGCAACACCTTCCAATGAGATGGCTTCGAAAAATGATCCGAAACTATAGCTATGGTGTGTGCAATTTTGGTTCATAAAATTAACTCAAATAGCTCGCATTTATTCACCAGGTTGCAGTACATTAGACCATGACTTTACAATATGGCAATCATCTGTGCCCCTGACGATAATATCTGTTATGGTTAATGAAGTCATCCATGTTAATAATTACGTTTTCTTTAATGATTTGTTTGAGAGGAGGCAGTACATTTTACATTTTCTTCATATCTTCATGATTATAAGTTTCATACGCATATATCAACTCATGAAAAATAGTTATTATTTTTATTATAACATTTGTATTTGATCATGTTTACCAAATACTTCAAAACATTACGGTATTTTGTTTATAAAAAGATGCATGTAAGCCAGAGTGATGACCAGTGACCACCAGCACCAGCAGACATTGACCAGCAGACTACCAGAGTGTGTAGTGAGTGGTCAGCATTCGGATGTCACGGGATGTGTTCGGTCAGTTTACTCGGTTTTGTGACTTGACTGAGGCATTATGAGAGGTGTCGTCGTGAAGGTTTTAGTGTGTGTGTGTGTGTGTGTGTTTCTTCTTCTGCCGTACCCGGAGGATAATTAAGTTTTAGAACAACGAAGAAAAATCAAGACTCGGCCAGGAAGCAGGAGGGAAAGTCTAAAGTGAGTTACAAGTTGTACGTAATGAGTAATGAATTAAATTTTCCAGGCAAGTTGATTCCATTCAGCTTCACTATGCTCTTCATCCCTACCTCCATCCTTCTCTATCCCTTTCCCTCTCCTCCCTCCATTTTTCTCTCCTTCTCCCCCTCCTCCCTCCATCTGTCTCTCACTCTCCCCCTCCTCCCTCTATCTTTCTCTCCCTCTCCCCCTCCTCCCTCCATCCTTCCCCCTCCTCCTTCCATTTTTCTCTCCCTCTCCCCCTCCTCCCTCCATCTGTCTCTCACTCTCCCCCTCCTCCCTCCATCTGTCTCACTCTCCCCCTCCTCCCTCCATCCTTCTCTATCCCCTCCCCCTCCTCCCTCCATCCTTCTCTATCCCTCTCCCACTCCTCCCTCCTTTTCTCTCCTTCCCCCTCCTTTTCTCTCTCTCTCTCTCTGTTTTTTGCCGAACTAAATGCAGTACCACTATGTAGCCTAATCATCACCTCAGTAACAATTATTAGGCAGAAGAGTGAACATATTTAAACAACTTTTTCACAAGTATGGGGTATTCTTGTAACGAGGCAAATATTAGATTTAAGTTTTCTTCTTTCCTAGGATTATTTATATCAAGTTAACTGCCGTATCATGACTGAATTTAATTTTCCTTTTATTATCATGCTACATTAGAATTTAATTTAAATTCCTACACAATCGCTATCGTCTTTTTGGTGAGGAAAGAATTACCTTCAAGTGACAAAATAGAAATGACTATTAATCATCAGTTTTGCTACCAGTATAACTACCACTATCACCACCCTCCCCATAACAACCAAAGCTACCAGTATCACCACCACTACCATAACAACCAAAGCTACCCCCACCCCCCCACAACCCCCCACACCACCCCCACAACCACCACCCCACAACCCCCCCCACCACCACCACCATCACCATCCCCATCCCCACCCACCTGACTAGTGGAGAGTCTGAAATGGTTGGAGACGGTGTAGGAATGGTGACTGAATATCTCTGGGGTGTTTATGTTCATCTCCTTGGCCATCTCCCTCAGTCCCAGGAGGTGAATGTCGATGCCTTTGCCTAAGATGTTGTTGACCATGATTTCTGTCTGCATCTTGATTGCTGAGTCGTACTTGGCCAGGCGGTCGGGAAGCTGCAAAACGTAAACATTGATTAAACGAACGAACACACAAACAAATTTCTTTCTTTTTCTAGGGAGATGTTCTTAATTTATTATTATTATCATTATTATTATTATTATTAGTAGTAGTAGTAGTAGGAGTAGTAGTTCATTGTGAGTAGTAAAATATTATATACCGTTTTACTGTCACCTAGTGTCACCTGAATTTAGTGTCAATATTATGTGTCAATGGATATACTGTAGGGGTTTTCACTTTATGTTCGTCTTTATATACCGTATGTACTGGAGGTCGAGACAGCTGGTTAGTGGACTTGTTATACATATAATTTCGATCGCCTGTAGCCTAAAGTAAGAAAAGTAAAATATAAGTAAAACGAGTAATGTATAAGTAAAACAAGTAATGTATAAGTAAAATAAGTAGAATATTAGTAAAGCAGGGTTGATAATGTAAGTCGGGTGAGTGTGAGTGTGTGTGTGGGGAGGGAGGGAGGGAGTGAAAGAAGCACCTCGTATTTTTATTAGAAAAGAAAAGGAGAGGTATTTATTTCACGGGGGTGGGAAAAGGTTATACATATGGTGACTGAAGGAAGGGAACAGCTGGGGTTGGTAATAAGTATAAGGGTGTTTGTAATAAGGGCAAGGGGAGGGGGGGGGGGAGTTAGGGGGTTCATTAGTGCATTTTTTTTTTTTTTTTTTTTGGTTGGAGGGGAGAAGAGGAGATAATTTGTAGTGAAAGGAAGGGAAAAGGAGAGAATTTTTTGTGATAAATAGAAGGGAAAGGAAAGGGAAGGAGATATGTGATAAAGGGAAAGAAAAGAGATAATTTGTGATAGAGGAAGGAAAAGATATAATTTGTGATAAAGGGAGGGACAAGAAGAGATAATTTGTGATAAAGGAAGGAAAAGATATAATTTGTGATAAAGGGAGGGACAAGAAGAGATAATTTGTGATAAAGGGAGGGAAAAGAAGAGATAAATTGTACTTGAGAGGGAATGGGAAGGGATTATTTGTGATGAAGGGAAGGAACGGAAGAGGGATTAGGATTATGTGGCCCAGAGAGTGAAAAAAGTGTCCTAGTAAGTAGAGTAGAGTAGATTATGGAGGAAAGAGTAGATTATGGAGGAAAGAGTAGGTGATTATATTATTATGAAGGAAGAGGAGGGTAGTCCATATTATACAGGGCAGAGAAGAGTGGGGGTGGGGTGGGGTGGGGAGGGTAGCTTTATGTGTGTGTGTGTATGTATGAGGTGCCTAATATCAATAATCTGTCTATTTATGTGTATAACTACCTATTTATTCTATCAATCTACATCGTTATCTGTTTATCTGTCTATTTTTCACTATGCTGATACATTGTGTGTGTGTATGTGTGTGTGTGTGTGTGTGTGTGTGTGTGTGTGTGTGTGAAAAATTATGATGGAACTGGTATGTGAAGATGGTTGATGAAAGTACAAATAGATATATAAATAATAAATAGATAAATAATAAATGTATACAGGGTTATTCAAAACTATAGCGATAAATTCACCGGGTGAAGAGTCCTGACATGATATTAAACAGATTCCCATGTGTATATTTCCTCCCAAAAATAAATGGTTAACTACAGACATGATGAAAGCCAAATCCATTACCGTGGGCGAATGATCGAACACTTCATAATCCACCCCCCAAACCCCCCTCCCCCCTCCCCCCACATCACCCCCTATTCACTCTCGGGTAGGTGAGTCAAGTTATTACAACGTATGAAGCAATGAACCCTTACGTATCACATGACATGAAACACGAAGCCTTGGGACTGATTCAAAGCCTCTATACGGATCTGTTTTAATCCCGTGATCGATACAGGTTCATTGCTTCGGATGTTGTATTGGAGAAGCGGAGAGGAGGTGGTGGGGGGGAGGCAACATATCCCCAATAAATGGTTGTAAAAATGGTATACCTTTGAAGGGATAGCCGGGGGTAAGGAGGGGAGGGAGGGAAGTGGGGGTTAGAGAGAGGAAGAGGGAGGGAGGTGGGGGTTAGAAGCATGGAGCTAGAATAGGAAGAGACGACCCGCGGTCAGAAAAGTGAGGTCAGGTCAGCCATATTGGGATTGGCAAGAAGCTCGCCAGCCGCTCCTTAATTATTAATCTGGCCATGACTTATGTCACCCAAAAGGTGATTAATTCATACATTCTGCAGAAAATGAAATATATTGTCACTAAACAGTTTGGGTGAACACTACCACTATCTTCAGTGGTCAGGACAGAGTGAAGAAATAACATATTATACAGTAAAGCAGTTCCTTTTGATGCAGTTATCAAAGTATGTCATGTGTATGTCTATGCGTGTGTGTGTGTGTGCGTGTGCTTGTGTATGTGTGTGTACAATCTGGGTGTGGTAAAATATGTTTACGTGTGAGGGAGGGTCACCAAACAAATTAATAAACGGCTGTGTTTGTGTTACTTAGGGAGGGACCGATTTATCAATTAGGAAGTTCATTAAGGGATTACGTTTGTGAGACCCATCACCAACCCATCACTAAGGTTGAAAATGTCATGCTTTTGAATATACAACAATAATTCAGTTATTTTTCTTTTTCCGACTTCATGATATTTACAATATAAGAGTTGGCTTCCTTCCCAGTGTAACTGTAATTGGCATTACATGCATCATTAAATATTGCATTATTCATTTGCCTCCCTAGTTAGGATGATCGGTTACTTGGCCATGCCTATTATTCCAAGGAAATGCATACCATTGGATTCTGTTCCAATTTTAAGTGTGTCAAGCAAGTGTGTTAGAAATATTAAAAATAATATTTCTCTTTAGGTAATCAATGACTCTGTTCTGAAAAGTAGGATATTATCTGATTCTGTTAATGAAGAGTCAGAGGAATACATGTATATTCCAAGTCAGTCTCACCTCTCAAATTGTACAAATAAGATAGTTTTAAATATAGCAGGATTTGTTGTATATAAGTTAATGAAGTCCTTGTATTGTGAACCATACATTGTTGCCCTAAACTCAGACAAGACTGATAAACATATTCTTTCCTTGGTAAAACTTAAAGACAGAGTAAACTTGGTGTATCCATCTGATGATGTAATTGATATATGTATTACATCAGAAAAACTGTTTAGGGAAAGAGGGTCCAGCACCACTTTGGAGAGGGTAGATTGTAGCAAAATAATAATATCAGTGTTAATATATTATGCCCACAAATACATATTTTCTACTTTAGCTGGCCACATGTACGACTGATAATCACTTGAATTAGTTAATTAAGGCAGTTGCTGAATCATATTTGCAGGTGAAATATGTATATAAGGCCAAACAAATTACTAAGAAGTTGGCATCCAAAGTGAAAGTAAAGAGTTGACAAATATATACAAAACTTATACATTTCAGTGGCCAATTTGGTATAGAGTGATAGGTCAGTAATTTATAAATTTCTATTTATATTATTGAAAGATGTGTGAATTGTATGTTATTAATTAAAGAATACGAAATACATGTCATACCGTAATTAAAAATGAATAAACATCGTGAGGAATATGGGTAAACTGTATGGGTACTATGAGTGGTCAGCCTTTCTTGCCAATACTAGGCGTTGGCTTCTGAGGACCTGACTGGCTTCACTCCACTGAGACCCAAATGAACGCGCGGGCCGCCTCCTCCTATTCTAGCTCCATGGTTAGAAGGGTGGGAGGGAGGGAGGGGTCAGAGGGGATGGGAGGTGGGGGTTAGAGAGAGGGAGAGGGAGGGAGGTGGATGTTAGAAAAGGAGGGAGGGAGGGAGGGGGCAGCAGGTAGGTTAATGATGCAACGGAGAGGAAAGTTTGACCCTGGAGTTTCTGTGATGAGAAAAAGGAAAGAGACAAGTTGGCTAGAAGCGGAAATGGAAATGGAGAGACGAGTTGGCTAGAAACAGAATTAAATAAATAAATATACGTGAGGTAAAATATATATACATGTGATGATGGTGCATATACGGTACATACATATAATAATAAATATGATAATAAATGGAATAAATGAGTTATCCAAATCGAGATAGTACAGATATCATGTAAGTAAAATTTCACGACCTCTAAGACCACTCTCGTTAGAATGGATTTTCCTATAACCAATATATGTCAATCTTTACCAATAGAAATAATAATCAGCCGTCGATGTTCTCCTCTCAGATGAACCAATACTTCGGGCAATAAATCTAAGATGTATTCCAATGAAAAAAAAAATGTATATATGTTTTCTGGTGAGGAAAGAGCCTAGGATTGGCAGAGTCCCGTCCTTGTCAGGGTCATTCGTCACTCACATGAGATCCGTAATCACATAATTATATACCACGTTATCGGGTCAATGTGTTGAGTGCATCTCGTGTATTTAATTAAGAACGTACCGATACTGTTATTTTGGTGGTCATGTAAAGCCCTATACACATTACACTCTTGTCTAAATAAATGTTCATGTATTAACTAAGCCAGGTAGTTATTACTTCCCTAGCTGCTTTAGATTTTTGTGATTGTCTCAGTGCCAACCAGAATAAGACGATACAAGTGAATTTAATTAAAGGTACGAAACTGGTTGACAGTGAAGGAACTTTTGTATGGGAGTTACGACCCACGACCACTAATAAGTGTACAGCTTTAGTTGAAGCTTTGAACACTCCAATTCACCAACGAAGTGATTCTAATGGAGATACTTATTGTGCACTTATTTACAGTCTATAGGTATTAGAAGTACACCTGAATATTAGTGCTCATGACTTATTAGGACTCATGACTGTACACTCGTGATACGTAATCTCTGACCAGAGACGAACGGCAGGCACCACACACATACCCTGCATTCGAACTCAGCCTCTATATGTGCAATTAGTGGGTAAATGAGCAACACCAGGCGATTCGAAACTTTCTGCTCCTCACACTCCGGTCAGAAATTATGTATCACGACTGTACATACATTGCTTTAGGGAGAAGATGTATATAATATCATACAGGGAGAGGGGCTGCTGCTCAGTTGTGGCAGACAGGTTAATCAGGAGCATGGGAAGGCAATCAGGGTCTATCAGGAACATGGGAAGGCAATCTGGGACTCTCTCGTCCATTCCTTCCAATTACTCACTAATATTGATCTCTGGTTATGTAGTAGGCTAAGGTACAGTCGGTGGCAAAAGTCATGTCGCCTTACTCACCTCATTATGGAAGGAGAACTCAAAGGGGAATAAACGAACATACATATTCACCATGCTAAAAATAATTATAATCTCCATTGGACGAATTAGTCAACATTTTATTGTTCCTTAGTGTACGTGTATGTGTATGTGTTTTGTTCTGTTCGTATGTGTGTGTATATGTGTGTTTTTATTTGTATGTGTATGTATATATTTATGTATGTGTATGTATATAATTATGTGTATGTGTATGTATATAATTATATATGTGTATTTATATAATTATGTGTGTGTGTATGTATATAATTATGTGTGTGGGTATGTATATAATTGTGTTAGTGTATGTATATAATTATGTATGTGTGTGTG
Organism: Petrolisthes manimaculis; assembly: GCA_034508575.1. Lineage (NCBI taxonomy): Eukaryota > Metazoa > Arthropoda > Malacostraca > Decapoda > Porcellanidae > Petrolisthes > Petrolisthes manimaculis. The sequence continues at coordinate 89,164 of JAWZYT010001959.1, forward strand.
TATGTGTCCGTGTGGTGTGCATTTGTGTGTGTGTGTATATAATTGTGTATGTGTGTGTGTGTATGTATATAATTATGTATGTATGTATGTGTGTATAGTAACTCACCGGAGCGTTGATAACCATAGCCTCACACCATGCCAGGACCTGTGGAGTATTGGCCCTTATGGCATCCACTCGACCCAAGCGGAACCGACGTGTACTGGCACTCTCATAAGTACTGGTCAGCTGGCCGTGGGTCCTGAGGGTGTAGGGGGGGGAGGAGGTCAGGTCATATAGCGTCAGAAGAAGAAGAAGGTGATAGAGAGGTGAGACAACAAACAAACAGGAAATGGTAAAGGGGAAACGAAACAGATGTAAATAGTTGTGGTGTTGTAGCTTCCTATATTTTATTTTTCTATACAATATTTTCCTATGTCTTTGTTCTCCATTTCTTTATCATCAAAATCTTTCCCTTCCATCCCCATGCACCTATTTCCTCTTTTCCATCCAAATCTATTTCCTCTTTTCCATCCCCACCCATTTATTTCCTTCTCCATCCCCACCTATTTATTTCCTCTTCTCCATCCCCACCCATTTATTTCCTCTTCTCCATCCCCACCTATTTCCTGTCTCACTTTCTTTTCAATGTCTTTTAATGATTTTATTCCCCTTTTATCTCAATATCTTTTTTTCCCTTCCATTCCCTCCTGTCTCCTCAATCATATATGACCTATTTGTATGTCCAGAAACAATCAAATAACCACCGACACTTTCCTTCCATCGTAATAAATATCTTGGTAATAAATAACAACACGTCTATGATTTTGCAGCACCTCATAAAAATAATTGAGGGGGTTGAGTTGACGTAAGGTGTAGTATAATTCTATTTTGATATGATACTGATTTATGTGTACGATGTAAGGAAAGTGTCAGTGGTTATTTGATTGTGGCTGTACAGTACCTCAGTTTTATACTCAAAAACTTTTTCCTTCCTCCTCCACCTGTCTCCTCCTCCTCCACCTGTCTCCTCCTCCTTCTCCTCCACCTGTCTCCTCCTCCTTCTCCTCCACCTGTCTCCTCCTCCTTCTCCTCCACCTGTCTCCTCCTCCTTCTCCTCTACCTGTCTCCTCCTCCTTCTCCTCCACCTGTCTCCTCCTCCTTCTCCTCCACCTGTCTCCTCCTCCTCCTTCTCCTCCTCCTCCTCCACCTGTCTCCTCCTCCTCTCCATTCATCCAATTTGACCAACTTTACCTTCAGTTCACCCCTTGTCTTCTCAATATAGTGTTCCCTTCAATTCCCACATGTCTCCTCCCTCCCTCCATCCATCCTATATAACTTTGTTTTTACCCTCAGTTCACCCCCTGTCTTTTTAATATAGTTATCCCTTCAATTCCCAAAACCCTACTCTACCCATTAGCCTACAGTCCCGAGGTTCAATGAGGTAACGGTACAGAAAAAAATAAAAACATAAAAAATAAATAAATAAAACTAGCTCCATCCATCCTATATCCAACTTTTTGCTCAGTTTACTCCAATCTGGCCTCACGTCCCCAACACCTGGTAGAAGGTTCACGCTTGTCTTCCCTCACCCAGGCCATGCGTCTACGGTATATATATAGACGAGGCGATCGAATAAGGGCACTCACTCACTGCCTTTCCCCGTCTTCATCTTAATTATTATATTTATTATCTTATTATATTTATTTATTTATTTGTGTGTGTGTATTTTTGTTTTAGTGTGTTTGTGTTTTTTTTTAGTGTGTGTCTATGTGGATGTGTGTTGTGTTGTGTTGTGTTGTGTTGTATTGTGTGTGTGTGTGTGTGTGTGTGTGTGTGTGTGTGTGTGTATGGTCACGATGGAAAAGGCTACAGGTTCCCCCAAGCTATGTTATACGAAAGGGTTATGGTGGTTCCCTCTCTACTTGTTTACAGCTCTTGTTCCTTTTCATCCATTTACCCCAGGGCAGATTAAGTTAACCTCTTATAACTTTCTTCAAGACTCGATAATGATTATAAACTGACCCTGGGCTGCCTTACTTAATATTTTATCTCGTATAACTGAATGAACTATTTGGCCATTTTCAACTCTATATTCCATTATTATCAACTCTATTCCAATATTATCAACTCTATTCCATTATTATCAACTCGGATTCATTACTATCACCTAAAATCCATTATTATCATCCATTATTTTCAACTCTATTCCATTATTATCAACTCTATTCCATTATTATTATCAACTCTATTCTATTCTTCTCAACTCTAATCTATTATTATTATTATTGTTTCCTGACGTTGGTTATAGGATTCGAGGGCTTAGCTCTTTTTTTTATAGGCACCTATTAACTCCAGCACTGAATCAAAGAAAAACAGCAACTTAGAGCATTTTTGTTTGGAGATAATGATTCCACCAAACTATTCCCAGCAACAGGCCACCATTATTTTAGTTAATGTGGTCCTGTTTACTGGCATACTCTGGAGGTATCTAGTCGATGTAATGTATGTATGTGTATGGATTATAAGGACCCTATATATGCTCGTGTCTGTATGAAGAAGCTTGGTGGCTTTGATTCCTCCTGAGTGTGCCACGAAACAGGCTCCTTTAATATGGGTGTTGTTTCGTAGCAGTGTTTGAAGGACTAATGAACCTCCAATTTTTGACTACACCTTAAGTACTGTAGAATTATTATAGTCGTGTGATGTTGGAATGAAAAAACGACGAAATAAGGAGAGAAAAAAAAAGGTTTGGTTGAGTTCTATTGTTTACCTTCTTGTGAATAGCCACCATTGTTCATAAGGGAAGTAACCTGCCGTGGGAAATTAGTTAGGTTCTGTGATTCACCCAAACAATGCCAGGAAACAGAAATCCCTCCGTGAGATATGTGTGTTTTTATGACGATGTTTGGAGGCTTGTGTATGCTCCAGTATGCTCACAACTGGTTACTTGTAGTGTTAGTAAATTTGGAGTAAGATATTCCTTTAAGTAAAACTATTCCAGGCAACAGACCACCATTATATTTGTTTATGAATCTGGTCCTGTTTCCTAGCATATTGTGAAGGAATGAAGGCACTCCCTCCAACGTATAACACCAGATGTATATTATCCCCTGAAGGACCCTGTGATTGTGTATACAAAACTTAGTTGGTTCTGATTCCTCATGACCATGCTCAGAAACCAGCTACTTCCATATAGGTGGTGTTTCGTGGCAATATTTGAAGTACTCGTTTATCTCAAATTTTCTGACAACATCACAGAGTCCCTTAATTAATGGTTTTCCTCTGCCATCCTGGTTATATAAAGTCGCCTTGTATTGGGAAGTCTTGCAGGCTCTTGTATATTTTTCACTTGATACTCAAACTAACCTGTATTAATTTAATCCATTTAGACTCGTTTTTGTGTGAGATGGAGGCTTATGGCTCTCACTGTTATTATTTGGAACATTGTGGTTTTAATCCTAATTTAATTTGTTTTTAAATCGTCACAGATCTATTTTTAATTGTCTCGATGTCTTTGTCCAATCAATGTGTTGTTCCAGTAACGATTTTTTGTTGTCCATTTCCTGCAACTCGTGCTCTGAAGAAACTGATCACCAAAATGGATCATCATGAATCTATACACCTCCTTCTGCCTATACTCTTGGTCTACATTCCATCTCAGGCTCAAGTTTGGTGACACAAGAAAGCAAGTCAAAACGTTTCCTTCCACTGGTGTAGCCTATGGGGTTTTCTCCTTGCAGTAAGGATGTATGTACCTTGTAATGTAATGATCATTCTCTTCCTCACACATAAGATCAATCGGTACCTGATATATATTTGGTTATATCCTAATACTTTGCTGTAATGCCTGGCTTTAACTGAACAATGGAAATCTATCGGGCATCTGCATCTCCAGTGTCAACATTGGTATCGGTAATGAAGAATGCTCACTCTTTCCTATGTATCGTCTGTGACAAGAACTGGCCTGCGAGCTGTAACACTTCATTCCCTTACATACCCACCTGAAGTAAGCCAACTGGAGTGCCAGCTGGAGGTAGGCGTCTGGAGAACATCGATGGCGTTTCATGAAGTTGCGGCCACACCCCAGGTACCTCAGGATGCGGAAGTCCAAGTCCTCCACCAGTCTGAGGGCAACAAGGGGTTTAGACTAGTGGACTTACCCTCATCCCTGACATAACCTACTACAGCTAACCGCACGTGACATGACAGGACTTATTGTACGGGCCTGCTGCACCTCTGTCATCACACTTCTGCTTCACTCCCTCTACCTCTTTACTCACACACCTGCCTCTACACCTATTCCTTCACCGACACACCTGCCCCCATATCTCTCATCCTAAAATTATTCTCTACTTGCCCCACACCTTCATGGCCACACCTGCCCCTCCCCATTTCCACACCTGTCTCCTTACCTGTCCACATGATCGGCTGACTCCTGGATACGACGGTAGATGACAGGTGTGACTTTCCACTCGAGCCTCTGGGGTGTTGGAGCGACTTCCTCTGGCGCCGGGAACCCTGACTCCATGTCCCTTCCTCCACCACCGCTCGCCTCAGCATTCTGGCCATCCTGCATACCTTCCTGGGACTGAGGCAGGACCTCTTCGTTCTCCTCCGGCGGCATCCTATCTTGGGAGGTGGAGTGAAGGATTTGCTCCACTAGTTGGATGACCACGATACCTTCAGCACAGGAGTGTTCGTAACAAAGGCCACACCAGCCGTCCCGAGTCACGATGAACTAAGGAGGAACGTTAAGGGTTTCAGGTTTATACTCTCTTGTTCTATTCTCTCTTGTTCTATTCTCTCTATCTATTATACTCTCTTGTGGTTTTCTAAGCAATGATGATAATATTTTACTGTGACACGCATTACGGTCGGTTATTATATTCTAAACTATATAAATTATTCGTCAACATGTTTATTATATTCTAAGTTATATAAATTATTCGTCAACACGTTACCTATAGTTTCATCAATATCAAATTTCGTCTCCATAACACATCAGAATATAAGTTTATCCTGAGTAAATATCCTACTTCCCTTAATTAATTAACCACTTGACAATGTACTGTACGGTACTCACCTGTATGGTTTTGTCGAACCACCTGTTGGCTGTGTTGTAGTTGAAGCCGCCCCCGTGGATCATTTGGTGACCTGCATTGACCTCGTCTCTCGAAGTAAACTCCTGTTGGATGTTATGCCCAGGTTAAGTCATAACTACACCACATTATTATAACTTCCTTCTCATCACAATACATCACAACACAGCTGCTCTTCCTGTCACATCTTACCAAATATTATAGACTTTCTTACACAACACACCACACCACACCACATCTTCAGACATTCTAACACACCACATTACACTACAATATATTTTACACTATACCACATTCCAACACACCACACCACATCACAGAATCTAACACACCACATCACACTACAATAATATATTCTCCACCACCTCGCATCATAACAGACAATAAATACCCTCTTCACCAGACAGACCTGTGCTTCCTGTGACGTATTCTGAGAGCTCATGTTTAGGCTTGAGGAACGCTTAGAGAGGCTGGCCCTGTGACTGGTGCGTGTGGCCAGGTTGAACTTGGAGGGTAGCACACTGTCGAAGCTCACAAACAACACACAAGTCTCCAGTACCCGTAGCACCTTCTGGTTGTCCGGTTCTAGAGAGAGAGAGAGAGAGAGGAAGAGGGAGATCGATGGGATGTTATTAGTTTGAGAGGATATATTTCGCCCTCATTATCACCATCCCTGACAAACCTATAAACAAAGCCAACAGGAACTATAGGCTAGAACTAATTTAATTAACTCCCATCACCGTGAAACCAACAAACAC
>JAWZYT010001959.1:100000-124661 GCA_034508575.1 Petrolisthes manimaculis
AACTCTCCACCCAACCATTCCTTATCCCCACCACCACCACCACCACTACTCTCCTTATATAATTCCCCACCACTAGACTCCTTCATTTCCACAACCCCTTCCAACTAACTCTCCACCCAACCCATTCACTATCACTACCTTCCATCTACTCACTATATCCTTCCACATCACCACCACCATCACTACTACTACTATCACAGTGTATATACTCTGACTACTACTACTACTATTACTACTCTCCATCTAACCATTCCCCTTCTTTACCACCACCACCACCACTACTCCCTTTCCCCATCATCACTGTCACTACTACTACTACTCTCCACCATCTACTCACCCAATTGTCCATAGAGTCGTGTTTCTTGATGAGTTCCTCTTGTACCTTCTCTCCCACACCACCAGGCTTACCAAACTCGTCCACAAGTCTGGCGGCCTCCTGGTACTCCTCGGGGCTGAGTACAGGTCGCAGGTGTGTCAGGTACCAGGTCAGGGTGTGGCCAAGAGGAGGTACAGGTACTTTTGGCACCAGCGGGTACTGCAGGTCACGTATGACAGGGATAGATAGGTCAGGTCAGGGAAGATTAAAGTGTAAGCTGGCATAACACAGTAGAATAATTTCAGATAATACATTCTTGCTACGCTCTCCTCACGTTTTTTTTTTTTTCTGAGTGTATGTGTATGTGTATTTTAACAGTGGGGTAATGTCCTAATCATACTTTAGTTTATCAGAAATATATGTAGAAAACAGATGCTTTACTGATACAAAAGAAAACGATTTTTGAGAACATTATGCCATGATATACTTTTTTATTGGATGGTTTGGAGTTTGGGATTTTTCGGTTTTAACTAAAATCCTCATTAATTTTCACATTACGTGGTTGAAAGTTGCCATTATGTAGTCTTCATTATCTATGCTGTAATAAGTGTCTGCAAAGTAGATTAATTATTGGAGACTTCTGATTCCTCCTGACTACGCCACAAAACAAGCTCCTTCTATGTAGGTGGTGTTTCGTGGATATATATGAAGGACTCGGTTTACCTAAAATATGTTGACACTTAGAAATAACTCAGATATAATATGTATAATAACTAAACCAGTACAACTGAGTACAACACCTTCCTTCCGTGTTGCAATAAAAATGTAAAAAAACAAAACAAAAGATAAGTTGGACTGAGTTTCACCACCTCCACTTCACATTAGCTATTGTTCTCTGTTGTTGCGTGTGATGAAACTTACGAGGCGGATGGAGAGAAAGAAGGACACTTACTTATTATATTCAAATTGCTCTTCCCTAACAAGGTACAGTAGTTTCTGGTTGTATAGTTCTCGACCGGCAACGTAACGAGCAGCACGTGGCCTCAATACCCGCTAACGACCACCTGCCCTACCAGCCTTAGACGTCTAATTGGCTAACGACCAGAGCAAGGAGTTTTACACACTTTTATACCTTCCTTTCTGTCTTGTCTTTTTTCCCTTTTCTGCCTCTCTTTTATGTCTCACTCGCTCTTTTTGTATTTATGTCTCTTTTATTTCTCTGTTTTTCTTTCATATATCTGTTTCTCTTTTATTTGTCTGTCTTTCCTTCTTTCTATGTCTACATATATGTTTGTCTTTCCTTGTGCTGTGTGTGTGTGTGTGTGTGAGTGTGTGCATCACGTTAGCTATGTGCATGTGTTTGGTATCTGTGTGTGTGTGTATGTGTGTGTGAGCTCTACCATTTGTCCTTTTTTTCTATGTTTTTGTTTCTATATTGCTCTGCGTGGTTGAGGAAGAAGAGTGAACTCGTGACCTCTCCCTGGTTACGAGAAAATAAGGTGAACTGAAATGTTGTTAATGATCTCCACCAACCAAGTTAAAAAGAAAGTGGACAAAGAGGAGGCAATGTATTTGGCCTTGTTAAAGAACCCCCGTGATGTTGTCAGAAAATTGGAGGTAAATGAGTCCTTCAAATATTGCCACGAAGTACTGTACCACCTTATTTATGAAAGGAGTTTGTTTTGTGGCGTAGTCAGGAGGAATCAGAAGCCTCCAATTCTCATACACACACGATCACAGGCTCCGTAAAATATACATGGCCTCGATATAGGTTACGTAGGCTTTAATAGGAAGCACGGTACCCTGTCTGTGTGTGTGTGTGTGTGTGTGTGTGTGTGTGTGTGTGCCAGGGACTAACTAACCAACCACACTATGAATACAAACGAAGTAAGCCCTGCACGTGCTTCTCCAAACAGTCCTAAATAAACAAATATCTTTCTCATGATGTGAAGTAGTCTGTTTTTAGGAGGAATTATTAGTCTTCCATTTATCCCAGTATATATATATCTAGCTACTGATGTCGATATTGCGGACAGTATAATATGTTTGGTGTAATTAACCTTCAGACTAAGTTCAGAGCGTCATTGTTCCTTTATTATTATTATTATTATTATTTTATTCTTACTAACTCCAGATGATTTTATTTTGTGATGAAAAACTACAGATGCGATGGGCTAATAATAATTTCTGCGTTTGTTTATGTTAAAAAATTGTTGAAATATTAGTGACGTCGCGGATTAATCATTTTCATTATCATCTGCATCACTATCATTATTCTAAACATCATTATTATCATATTTATCACAATCCTTATCATTTGAATTATCATCATCATCATCTTCCAAATTATCATCAACATCATCATCTTCCAAATTATCATCATCATCATCATCATCATTATTATCATACTCTGCTTCTTCCTCCTCCTTCTCATCATCATCATCACCTTATCCTCTTCCTCCTCCTCTTCCTCCTCATCATCACCGTTACTCCCTCCGTCACCTAGAGTAGAACACATCTCTGTTATTTACATATGTATAAGACCTTATGTTGATCCCCGAGGAGTGTGTGTGTGTGTGTGTCTTGACGGGACGAGGTGAGTGGTGCCAGGGTGTGACGTTGGCTGGGTAGGCTTATGTTGACGGAAATGGATAGGGGTTATATATGAAATTTTAATGGGCTTAGGGATTGAGGCACTTGTAGATGTAAATGGATAGGGATTTGGATCATTAGTTTGTTATTGTTTGGCTAGATTACTATACTTTTCATCTTTCGAGGCCAGCACGAAAGCCTTAATTAAGGAACCCTGTGTTCTATCTATCTATTTTATCTATAGCTCTGAAACCTCGCTCCCTCCGGGAACTCCCCCCAAGGGGGTGGCCACGGCAGAAAAGTCTCCAGTCTTCCCTGTTTAAACACTCCCTCCTCACTCGGTCCAGCCCTCCCCTCCCCCTCATGTTTCTCTCCTTTACATACTCTTCCACTCTGTTCTGCCCTGTGTTGTAGTCAGAAAATTGGAGGTAAATGAGTCCTTTAAATATAGCCACGAAACACCACCTATATGAAAGGAGCATGTTTCATGGCATGGTCAGGAGGAATCAGAAGCCTCCAATTATCATGCACGATCATAGGGTCCTTAAATAATTGAAAATTGAGACAAACACTGTGTCGTAGTGCTATAGGCAGGACAGAGAGGTGTATGAAGGCAACTGAACTCATCAATGATAATCTAATGACACTCTTCCCATTAGTGCATTAATATAATTACTCCAACCCGTTGAAAACACGACGCCCCGGACGTGTACGAGTCGTTCGATTGCATCATTTGTTTACATTAGACGAGAGGTGCCACGTGTTCCTATGTACACTGGACAGGGGGCGCACGTGGCTTGTTATTGTCCCCTCCTCTCAACCCCACACGTGTTTGAGGGTTGGGAGGGAAGTGGCGTAGTAAAGGGAATCATAGAGGAGGAAGTGTATTGAAAACTTCGGTCTATGTATGTATGTGTGTAAGTGGAAGGGAAAGTAATAGGATGAGACGATTTAGGAACGAAAGAGAAAAATTTGATATCTATTTAGAGAGAAAGAGGAAAGCTAATTAGACTAAAGGAAAGCAAGTAAAAATATATAGTTATGACCAAATTTTATAAAGGAAAGATAACCAAATATACATTGAAAAAGAAATAAATAAAAGAAAGAGGAGAGAGAGAGAGGGAGTGAGTGCATAATTAGAGAGATAGAGAGAGAGAGAAAGAGAGAGACAGAGAGAGAGAGAGAGTCTATAATTAGTTTTCGCTGTACAAATCATCCATTCCGGTGAAGGGTAATGTAATAACAGTGTTGACATTCCTCCTGCTCTTCCCTAACACACTTACTTACTCTTCACCACGCCACACGGTTGGGCAAATATTTACACTGCGTTTTTTTTTTTTTGTGTATGTGTGTATAATATATGTGTGTGTGTTTTGTGTGTATATTTGTGCTTTTTTGCGTACCGGTATATATGATTTTTTCTTTGTGTGAGACTTTTTGTGTGTGTATATGTGTACAGGCAATGACACAATAATAATGATAAAAGTAGGGCCTAATAATAATACTAATACTAATAATAATAATAATAATAATAATAATAATAATAATAATAATAATAATAATAATAATAATAATAATAATAATAATAATAATAATAAGAGTACCGGTAATAATAATAATAATAATATACGTAATACTACTACTAATTATTATTATAGACATAGAGCCTTACCGTAACACCTGCAACGGGCTTTTCGGACATATTGGAGGCTTTGGAGGAAGCCCTGGACCTGGACGTGGGCTGGAAGGCTCTGGGGGGCTGCGGCGAGAGTGAGACGCCCTCGATGGGGGAACCTCTCGAGTTGGAGGGTGAGCCTGGGGGCGTGGTGAGGGTGCCAGACCAAGACACCCACCGCGAGAGGTACCCTGGGGGGAGGCGGGAGGGATGGGGGTGAGTGAATTATTGATGGGTGAGTGTATATAGTGGGTGACGTGGGATGGGTGAAGATGATGGTGAGGAATAATTAAGAAATGGGTGTAGTGGGTGTACTTTGTGAGGAGGGTGAGGAATAAGAGATGGGTGTAGCGGGTGTATTGGGTGAGGTGGGTGTAGATGGTGAGGAATAAAGGTTCATGTAGTGGTTATAGTATTGGATGTAGTGGGTGAGGTGGGTGAAGTGGATTTAAATGGGATGGGTGGAGGAGAATGGATGTGAGATGAATTTTGGGTGTGAGGTAATATTATATAGGCCAAGTTGAATCCGTGAATAAAGGCATATGGCATATAGTACGGTACTTGAATGAAATAATGACTCAATAACTTAATATGTACAGTACCTACTAACACTAACGAATAAACTATAGAAAAAACATTGCACATTAAGGTACTAGTAATAGAATGATAGAATATATATACACTAAAATGTGTTGGTGGTTGAATGACAGAACATAATATAATTTACACAATAATGATAATCAAATGACACTACAGTATGTTCTTTGTAATAATGGGATGAATAAACACTACTATATACACAATACAAAACTTGTCTACGTGAATGACAAATATATGCATTGAAAGGCTTGTAAAAAATAGTGGACTATATAATATAATACACTGTAAAGATTGTACTAAGCTCAGTGATTAAATGATAGAAAAGCTTGCAATACTCACATTATTTGTCTGGGAAAAAATACCCAATGAAAAATGCAGAATCGTGTACGAGATGAGAACAGCGTACAGTACAAGTTGATCATAGACAGATTACGAGGGTTGAACAAAACGTGGTACAATCACTTCCCACAAAACACTTATAATTATTAGGGTCGATCGAGTGAGGCTGAAGTAATGAGACAGAGTAATAAGGCAAGGTGGATGAGGAGAGAAGCTGGGTATGAGTGATCCAATTTCTGGCTCAGTCTTGGTGTTGATGAATTGTGAGGCGTTTTGTCTCTGGCTTGTTGTTGCTGTTGTGCATCTTGGGGTTAAGGGGGAAATCTGGAGCAACTGAATCCTCCAAACTATTCCAAGCAACAGAACACCATTATTTTTGTTCATCTGGTCCTGTTTCCTGGCATACTTTGGAGGAATCAAGGCACTCTAATGTAGCAAAAGCTAATTACCCCCTTAATTAAATTGAGAGGTGAATAGGACATTGTCGTGTGATTGTGACGCAAGGTGAAGGGTGTGTTGTGTTGTTGGGGTGTATAGGGTGCAGTGATGGTGTTATGGTGTGATGTGTAGTGGTGACGTGGGGTGCAGTGATGGTGTTATGGTGTGATGTGTAGTGGTGACGTGGGGTGCAGTCTGATATATGTGTACATGAGGAAATAATGTGGCCAGGTGAAGGCAGATGTAGTGAGGTTGTCATTACATTCCAAAACGTTACTGGTCAGAGAGATGATGAAAGTTGCAAACGGGAGCGTTTAGGTGACTTTATTTAGGTGCACAGAGACATGCGTATAAGACGTTCTGGCAACTGGATTGTGGGAAAATATTGCATTCATATAGATGGATGTACGAGTAGGTAAATAGAATACGAGCTTAAACGCAGAGATGGATTAGGTGTTGAAAAATCTAACGTTATATATAAACATGGGAACAGGTGCATATACGCAAATGGAAGTAAAGTATACGGTAATGTATAAACAAATGCAAACAGGTGTAATTAGATTTAGAAAAATATTAAGCAGAGGCGATATGGTGCATGGCGGTAGCATATCTGTATTCGTAGGTAGAAGGATCAGATATAAGTATAAGTATGTAATGGAAACGAGTCTGTGAAGAGGGTGCAGGTGTGTAGTGGTAGGATCAGGTATACAAAACTGTAGCCGGTGCAGATGTGTAGTGGGTGTAGGTGTATAGTGTTTATGATCAGATATAAATAAGCAGTTGTGTAGCAGCTTTGAGCAGCCGTGTAGCGAGAACAACACATCATTGTAATTGTCTGGTGCAGGTGTGTATAGCAGGTGTATAAAGGAAGGTGAGGTATGAACAGCCAGGTGTATAAAGGAAGGTGAGGTGTGAGCAGCCAGGTGTATAGAGGAAGGTGAGGTGTGAGCAGCCAGGTGTATAAAGGAAGGTGAGGTGTGAGCATCTAGGTGTATAGACTTACGGTGGCCCATGGCTGTGTATCTGCTCAGCCTACTGGGAGAGGGTTGAGGGGAGCCCATCGTCCTGCCTGAAACACGTAAACAAAACAACGATCATAATAACAACAACAACAACAACAACAAAATCCACGTTGACTGATTGGTCCTAAATATATACAAGTAAGAAAATTAACTACGTTAGATTCATCTTAGGAAATTAACTGTAAAACTACACTATAAGTAATTTATCTAAGTGCTTTCTAATAAATAAATAAATAAATAAACAAATGCGACGAAGTTACAAAAAAAATAATATTTTTTTTTTATTTGTTTCGGTCAGTTTATGAGTTGAATGATTAATGTGGATTAAATAATCACCTTATGTCATGACGTCGATAACACACACTGACTTACCCATCCAGGATTCAGAGAGAACAACTTAACCTAGCATAGTGTAGTTGTCTTCTGAATCCTGGTCTTACTCTGCATGTTGTCGTCCTTTATACCATTAGACTACTCACTGCTATGTCCTACTGTTAGGGAATATACTGTACAGTGGGTAAAAGAATTATCGCTCTTTTTTTTTTTTTATGACACCAAGCATCTGAACTTTTTATCCGGTAGAGCTGTAGTTTATTTTATGGGGAGTTTTTATTTGGTGAATTGGAACGTCTCGATTATTCCTCCAAGCTATGGCACGAAACAGATCCCCTATTTATAGTAACATTAGGGTCATCTGTATCCTGGCATAGTTTGGAGGAACCTGAGACCATCCAATTCACCAATGATAAAAAAATCTCCCATTACCAACCGTCCGATTACTGCACTTAGATAGACATTTTTCTTTTACCCAGTGTATACAGAAGGAGACAGAAGAGGATTGAGGTTGTGGATGAAGCTGTATTATTACTACTACTATTACTGTTACTACTGGGGTTTACTGGTGATAGGCTAGTCCTGGAGGAATATAGAAGAGGATTTCAGTGTGTACAGTTGTAGCAAGGTATTGGTAAACACAGTGATATGGTAATGACGACATGGAACACTTGGGGTAGAAGTATACTGGCTATCCAGTAACCATCCAGAACCGGTGTATAGTGGACTGGAGTTATAACATGTAGTATCTCTTTGACACAATTACAAACAGCTTTCAGTATACATAAGCAACTCGACTAGGAGTGTGTCGGTACAGGATAAACACAGTAAATACTAACAATATTCAATATACATAAGCAACTTTAGTCTAGGAGTGAGTCAGTACAGGATAAACACAGTAAGGAGTTGTACTGTACACTCTGTCAGTCAAAACCTCGATACTTTATTTTTTCGCCAGCCAAGTTACAAATAGCTGCACTGTCTATTTTAGATACATAAAACAGAAAAAGACAAAATATAAAACAGAATAATTCGAATCTGGCTGGCGGAATTAACGTGCTTTGGAACCGAGAGTGTACTGTGCATCCATAAATAATTAATGCCATACACTAACTCCATTTGCCTATATGCATCCTGAGAGAAATCTAGAGAAATAGTTATGACTGGATGTTTTATTTTCAAAGGAACCCAAACCTTTTACTCCATCCTGATGAGTAATGGATGAAATGAAGCTAAAGTTTTTTTTTTTTTTTTTTATCCACCAAATGGAGTTCCTGTATTTCATTTCCTGCTGCCCTTACATATTCCATTCGCAGCAACTCCCTCCATGGAAATAATGTAGGACAGGACACTCTCTACTCACGTTACTCTTCTTCTCTCACATTCCCTCGTCCTTTGCATATTATAATATATTTTACACTCCCTCCCTCTCCCTTTTTTTTCTCTTGCTTTCTCCCTTTTCATCTTCCCTTTCCCCTTTTTCTCAGTATCTCTCTTTCTTTCTAGCTCTTACTCTTTTTTTCCTTTCCTTTACCCTCTCCCTATCAAATTCCCTCTCCCTCTTCTACCTCTCTCTCTCTCCCACCCTCCTCCCACCTTCTACTCCTCCCTCCTCTCCCTCCCCAGCTTTCCTCTCCCTCCCTCTCCTCCTCTCCCTTCCTCTCCTCCTCTCCCTTCCTCTACTCCTCCCACCTTCTACTCCTCCCTCCTCTCCCTCCCCAGCTTTCCTCTCCCTCCCTCTCCTCCTCTCCCTTCCTCTCCTCCTCTCCCTTCCTCTACTCCTCCCTCCTCTCCCTCCCCAGCTTTCCTCTCCCTCCCTCTCCTCCTCTCCCTTCCTCTCCTCCTCTCCCTTCCTCTACTCCTCTCCCTTCCTCTACTCCTCCCTCCTCTCCCTCCCCAGCTTTCCTCTGCCCGTCCCGTCCCACCGTTCGCTTTGATGTCATTAGTAACTATCAGTAGTCCATTATGGTGTGTTTGACTACCAGGGAAACTCTCTTTAATGTAGCCTATACTCTCCCTCTCTCTCATGTATACCTTCCTTGTTACCTACACACACACACACACACACACACACACACACACACACACACACACACACACACACACACACACACACACACACACACAGGGACTCTCAGCACACACCTATTTTTCTGTCTCTATGATATATACATATAATTTTTACTCACCGTCTCTGGTATCTGTTCATATCCATTCCCGGTTAGCGAAAATCATTGATAATTATTTATGGGAGCAGCATCAAACTACAGTTGGCTATTTCTGTAACCAAGCTCTACGTCAGGGGAATACACACACACACACACACACACACACACACACACACACACACATACACACACACACACACACACACACACACACACACACACACACACACACACACACACACACACACACACACACACACACACACATTATTATTATCATTGTTGTTATTTTAATTACCAATATTATTGTTATTGTTATTACCATTTCTATACATGTGTGGTGTCAACACGTTGTTATATGGATACGGCCATATCATTTTTGGAATCAGTACCAGTATATGTTAGTGTGTTAGTGTGTATATGTTAGTGTGTTAGTGTGTATATGTTAGTGTGTTAGTGTGTATATGTTAGTGTGTTCCTCGTCGACTGAACAATTAGAGAACAAAGCGGTGAAATAACGAGGTGGGCGGAGTGTGTGTGTGCTGATAGGGTGCTCTTTGTATGTGTGTGTGTGGGGGGGGAGGGGGGGGGCTGTATATATATGTGTGTGTGTGTGTATATATGTGTGTGTGTGTAGAAGTGTGTGTTTGGGTTTGTGGGGAGGGGAGTTATATATATGTGTGTGTGTATATATATGTGTGTATGTATATAGAAGTGTGTGTGTATATATATATGTGTGTGTGTGTTAGTAACGACTACACCCACTGAAAGAGACATTAAAATTGTCTTTATTACCACATTCAATATAACACAGAGCAGTCAGTCCTTTTATCGCGGTATGTAGTAATTGGACGACTAAGTAAGATTACAGTTCACCCTACACAGACTGGTCATTCACCCTACATAGTAAGATTAACATTTGGTAATTCACCCTACACAGTTTATCTTTCCTTCTACTGACCAAGACCACACCGTGTATAAAATTACTTCAAAAGAGGAAATACATCAGTGATTAACAACCCACAAGAGAGAGAGAGAGAGAGAGAGAGAGAGAGAGAGAGAGAGAGAGAGGGGTGCGGGAGGTGGAGGATGCATATTGAGGAAGTGTTGGAAAATCTTCATGAGAGATGTTTAAGGAAGCTACATTAGTTGGGTACGACTGATGAATGTATCGTTAGGTTAATGTACGACGGAAAAAATATATGAAGCTAGAAAATCTGAATGAAATACTGGAACCTAGAGAAAGGTATGAAGTTATTATGCTATATTATTTATATTACTTACTAAGGCAGCATAGTGTTTTATGGGTGTATTAATAGTGTGAGTGGTATAGTGTATTATGCTATAATTATATTACTTAGATAGACAGTATAGTGTATGATAGGTGAATTATGTGCTTGGGTATATGGAAAGAGATCAACGCACCAAACAAGAAAATATAATGCAAGCCCACAAAATATGTAGGTCAAAATGAGGAAAATAATAAGAAAACTATAAATAGGCCTGAATGAGAAACGCTGGTACCCACCCAATAGAAAATCGACCCAAAGGGAGACTGAATACTGGTGCCTATACGCTGGTGCCTTGGTAATGTGATGGGTGGCTCTCAGACGGTGAAGGGGGCCGCCTCATTTGTCACGACGGGGAATTGGAAGTGACAAGTGGGAAAAATGGCATGGAGAAGATAGACGAGCTGAGGTGTGTGTGTGTGTCTGTGTGTGTCTGTGTGTGTGTGTGTGTGTGTGTGTGTGTGTGTGTGTGTGTGTGTGTGAGAGAGAGAGAGAAAGAGAGTGTGTGTGTGCGTGTGTGTGTGTGTTTGTGTGTGAGAGAGAGAGAGAGTAGGGTAGGGCCGCGAGAGAAGGGGAAGAGGGAATATATGCTCGGGGGAAAGTGGTGGAAGAAGTAGGGGAAGGGGGCAGGGAAAGGAACTAATAAAAGGGGAGCTAGGGGAATGGGCCGAGAAGGAAATGGAGAGAAAGGAGGAGCTGGAGGGGACGAATAAAGAGTGATGGGGAGGGATAAGTAGTGAAGGGAGTAGGGAGGGGTCTTTTATGATGTGGCTGCGACAGATGAGTGACGAGTGATGATGAGGTGTGAAGATGAGAACAGGAATGAAGATATGAGATTAAGATGGCAGAAGTCGCATGTGTGTGTGTGTGTGTGTGTGTGTGTGTGTGTGTGTGTGTGTTAATTTAATGGTGGATAATCCGAGCTATGTATGGTAAGCAGAAATACTTAAATAAATTAATAATAAGTAACTATAGGATCGGTAAGTAGGTATGGTAATCTTTCATCTCCCTCACGGATTTTGATGTTCCTCTTCTTCCTTCTCCATCTCCCATTCCACCAACATCATTTCATTTCATAAACTCGTACCCTAAGCAAATATCTTCATTTCCGACCATACCCTTCCAATTTGTTCGCCTTTTTCCAATTCCCTGTATTTTTCCTTTCATCTCTTTGTCTCCTCCTCGTCTCCTTTCATCATCAGTACCATCTTATTCATTCTTATAATCTTTCCTTCCCCTGAAGCCTAACAAAACAAAAAAGAGTTTTGCAAGAACAATTGTGTTTGTTGCTTTTTGAAGATACTTTGTATTTCTCTGCCACCTAAAAAATTCCATTACTATTCGTATATTCCTCCTCCTCCTCCTCCTCCTCCTCCTCCTCCTCCTCCTCCTCCTCCTCCTCCTTCTTCTTCACTACAGGTCACAGGCCATCTGGCGGTGAGGGAAGGTAATGTTTGAATTTGAGACCCTCAATTGCCAATCATATGAGAGAGAGAGAGAGAGAGAGAGAGAGAGACAGAGAGAGACAGAGAGAGAGAGAGAGAGAGAGAGAAAAAATAAAAGAGAGAATGGGCATGTGAACATAAAAGTAAGAAGTGTGTGTGTGTGTGTGTGTACTTCCATTCCCAGTAAGCCGGGTTTCAGATTCTTCACTGTGGCCAAATAATTTCTTCTTCATTGTAAACTCTTCCTTTTAACTACACTGGGTTAAATGGACTATATTTCCTCACTAACCATCCAGCTTCGTTACAACATTACTCATTCCCTCTGCTCAAACGTATGTCCAGGATTATTTTTTTTTTTTTTAATTATTTCCACTCCTTCACCTGTACTTCCTTCCTTCTCCTTTTTTCATCTCATATTTTTTACACTTCTTCAATCCCAAGCTCGTCTTTCATATTCTCTTTCACCTTCTTTCCATTTTTCTGTACATTCCTTTTCCTCCATTCACCCTTCATCCATATTGCCTATCCCCTTTTCATCCTATTTTTTTCTCTCCCTCCAGCTTTCATTCTCTCTGCTCAATTCACTCTTTCTCCATCCTTCCTCTCAGTCCTATCTATATCCACCCTTTCTATTCCTCTCCCTCATACCTAATGTATTCTTACTCCCATTTCTCCATTCACCCATCATCCACAATTCATTATCTCTTCTTCACTCTTTCTCCATTCTTGCATATATATAGCTGCTCTCCCTCTATCTATCTATCTCTCTTTATCTCTATCTCTATCTTTATCACTATCTCTATCTTTATATCTATCTTTATCTTTCCACTTCCCTTCAATTCCTCTCTCCCATCCATACACCTGCTTTCTCTCCCCCAATTTCAACCCCGAGGAAGGAAGGCGTTGGTGGTGAATTTGGGTGCCTGGGTCGTTGAGGCCTGAGTGGCGGATTGTGGTGTGGGGCAGTTTGAGGGGATCAGGGAGAATGTTTTTTTTATATATAGGTGATGGTGGTTAGTGGTATATGGGGTCGTCTGTCTCCTGAATGGTTGTTGAGGATGTGGTTGTGTAGTGGTTGTGTGGTTGTGGTTGTGGTTGTGATGTAAGAGGGTTGTAGTGGGCTGTGGCATTGTTTATTACGTCAAAAATAGTGGAAATGAGAGAGAGAGAGAGAGAGAGAGAGAGAGAGAGAGAGAGAGAGAGAGAGAGAGAGAGAACATGTGTGCTTTGTTGTGATGGTTTAATGGTAATAAAAATCGCTGTTATAAATGACTGGTAGTTTAGGATTGTATTAGTTGTAGTGGTAGTTTAGTTAGTAAGGTTGTCGTAGCTTGGTTGGCGTAAGAGTGGGAAAGGTAGAAGCATTTTATATTTAATAGGTTTTCAGACTCCCCTTTCAGGTTTACGTATAGCGTGACCTGCCCAAGATAAAAACAAAAAACAACAACAACAAAACAAGTCCATCTCTTGCCTAAAAAAAAATAAAAGATAAAATAGTATAATATATATTCTCGTAGAAAAACATAACCCATCTGGACGAGGACCATATAGCATTTCCTACACCCAATTCCCCTCGGGACAAAAAGGAAAAGGTGAAAGGCGGTGGGTGGCAGGAAAGTGGGAGGAAAACGGAGGGGAAAAAATTGAGATGAATTCCCAAACGAGTTCTATGGGCAATATATACTGTATATATATAGGTCATGATGCCCTTTGAGAGGCTTCAGAAAGGCTCTCACCATCCCTGCCAAGTTAATAAGAGGATACAGTTTATACCACATTGTTTTGGGTGGTAGATCTGGAGCAAAGGATTCCTCCAAACTATTCCATGTAACAGGATACCATTATTTGTCTTCATCTGGAATCAAGGCACTCCACCAATCTTTCAAAACTACACTATCACCACAATGGATTGACTCTATCTATGCATATCATTCATTCTCTTTACCTCAATCCAAACCATATTATTATCCTTTATTTATATACCCCCACGTCCTATAATTTCCCCCGGTGAGTCGTTTCTCTGGCAGCCTTAGTAATGAATGTATCTCGAGTAAAGACCAGGATTAGTTCAGTACTATTTTACAACCAAGTGCCACTACCACCACCACCACCACCACCACTACTACCAGGCTACTTACTTATATTACACACCTAATGACCCCCTTTCTTCCTTCCTTCCTTCCTTCCTTCATATATTCCTTCTTTCCTTCATATATTCCTTCTTTCCTTCCTTCCTTCGTTCTTTCCTTCCTTCCTTCCTTCCTTCCTTCCTTCCTTCCTTCCTTCTTTCCTTCCTTCTTTCCTTCCTTCTTTCCTTCCTTCCTTCCTATATTTCTTCCTTCCTTCCTATATTCTTTCCTTCCTTCCTTCCTTCCTATATTCTTTCCTTCCTTCCTTCCTTCCTATATTTTTCCTTCCTTCCTTCCTTCCTATATTATTTCCTTCCTTCCTGGGTATGATAATTGGAGTTGGTGGTGTGTTGAAGGGTGGTGGGGGCTGTTTGCAAAAGATGAGAGAGAGAGAGAGAGAGAGAGAGAGAGAGAGAGAGAGAGAGAGAGAGAGAATCGAGTTGAAGTTAGATTGACGTAGAATCAGAATTGAGTGGCAGGCTGGCTAAATGTTGTTGTTGTTGTTGTCTCTGTAGGTGTTGTTGTTGTTGTTATAGTTGTAGTTGTAATTGCTGTTGTTGTTGTTGTTATTTTGTTGTTGATATTGGTGTGAATCAGGTTAGCGGCGGGAGATTGGCAGGACTGGTTAGAAAAAATAAGGTTAGTGATTCATACCTCTCCCTCTCTCTCTCTCTCTCTCTCTCTCTCTCTCTCTCTCTCTCTCTCTCTCTCTCTCTCTCTCTCTCTCTCTCTCTCCCTTTGCCTACCTCATCATCCCATTACCACAGACGTTCCTCCCCTCCTCAACTCACTTTTCCCCCCCTCCTCCACTCCCCTTACTAAACCTCCCCTGGCCCTCCCCCTTTCCTCCACTCTCTTTTCCCTCTCCTCTACTCACTTTTTCCCCTCCTCCCGTCCCCCTTGCCCCTCCCCCTCCTCCACATCCCCTACCCCCCTCCTCCACTCCCCCCCTCCTCCCTGAGCTAGCCGGGATGGAGTTATCAATATTTATAAACCAATTATATGCATCGACATCACTTTAAACGACCCACAACGAGAGAGAGAGAGAGAGAGAGAGAGAGAGAGGGAGAGAGAGAGAGAGAGAGAGAGAGAGGAGAGATGAGGCAAGGGAAGTGTGTCTCGCCTTTCCTCACTAAATAGCATTAGGACTTCATTACTTCCCTCTCTCACTTTCCCTCCCACTCACCTCTCTCTCTCTCTCTCTCTCTCCTCTCTCTCTCTCTCTCTCTCTCTCTCTCTCTCTCTACTCTCTACTCACATTTACCCATCTCATTCCTCACATCAACATCTATTAATTTCCCTCTCACACTCCTCCTTCACACTGTTTCTCTCACACTCATCACCCCATTTAATCATACGTTATCACACTTCTTTCCCACACTTCATTCACATTTTCACCGTATGTACATTCCTGGGAACATACTAAATCAAGCATTAATCATTCGTACTCATAGATACATTTTTCGTACATCTTTAGAATCTTGTGTTTCCTTCTCTGTTGGTGAGGCTGCAGGGATGTGTGTAACCAGCTTGAGAATATTTAAGGTGGTAATTCATTTTTGTTACATTGGAGTCCCTTGATTCCTCCTAAGTATGTCAGGAAACATGACCAGAAGAGCAAAAATAATGGTGTTCTGTTGCTTGGAATAGTTTGGAAGATTCAGTTGTTCCAGAATTACCAACACACAACTTTCTCCCTTAATTAAGAGTCCCATTGATTCCTCCACTGTTTTGTTGTGGTTTGTGAAGGGCTAATTAGACTTCAGTTTGATTCGACAGTTTCCCCACAACAAGAGATGACACTCCCCCCCCCCCCGCCCTTCCAAGGAAAATGTGAAGCATGAGAAACTACTGATCATTGAAGTATACTGTTTTGATTGATGCTCAACCCAGTGTCAGTTCCAAGTGAGAGGAGACGAGAAAGGTAGAGGGTTGGGAGAGAAGAGAGTGGAGAAAGAGGTTTGGAAGAAAAGGAGAGTGGTGGAAAAAGTTTGGGGAAGAGGAGAAAGGGAGAGAAAAGGTTTGAAGAAGAGGGAGTGGGAAGAGAAAAGGCTTGGAGAAGAGGAGAGGGAAGGGAATAAGTTTATGGAAGAGGAAAGAGAAGAGAAAAAGTGTGTGGACGAGGAAAGGAAAAGAAAGGAAAGAGGGAAGGAAAGGAGAGAGGAGGAAAGAGGAAAGGAAAAATACAGTAATGAGAAGAGTGGGTGAGAGAGTAAGTGAGGAGGGGAGAGGAAAGAAGAATAAGAGATAGAACGGATGAGGGGAGTGTAAGGGGAGTAAATAATTAAGTCACACGTGAATGGAGTGGCGAAGGGAGAGAATGAGGGGAGAAAAGGCATGATGATAGATGAAGGGGATGAAAGAGGGCAGTGGATGAGAAATGATGAAGGAAAGAGGGAGTGAGGGAGGATGGGAAACAGCAGTATAAGTGAAGGAGTGGATGTACAGAGAGGAGAGATTTTGAAAGTTGAGGGAAAAGAGATAGAAATGGAAAGGAAAGGAGGAGTAATTAGGAAAGAGCAAGGAAAGACGAGTAAAGGGCGAATATAAATAAGGGGAAAAAGGAGGAGTGATTTTGGGAAAGGCACATAATAATAATAAGAAAAAGAGACGAGGTACAAACAGGAAAAAAGGGGAGAAAAAAAAAGGAAAGTTTGTTAGTATATCTGGAGCAACTGATTGCTCCAAACTAATCCAAGCAACAGGTCATCATTATTCTTGTTATTCTGGTCGTGTTTCTTAAACTACTTTGGAGGAATCAAAACAATCTCATGTACAGTCATGGCTGATAGATCTAGACCAGGGCCCAAGGAGTGTTGGAGAGCAACTAAACAGAGTTCGAACAAGTGAATTTTCCAAACCATTCTCAACGTTGAGAAAGGTTTAAAAGATTAACTTTTTAGAACTCTGTTTAGTTGCTCTCCAACACTCCTTGGGCCGTGGTCCAGCACTATTAGCCATGACTGTACAGTACCAAAACTGTATTACTTTCTTAACTATAAATAACTGAGTAACTAACTGGGTGTTTGATGTTCTCGTCTCATGAGCCTTTAGAAAGACCACTTAACTGTCCTACTTACCTTGTCCCCCTCTAAAAGAAATAAACAAAACACACACACAAGCACATACACACACACACACACACACACACACACACAGCTAATGAACTAACTTGGACTGGCTGGTTTCCTTTGACTTACACTTATACAACAAACGGCTGTTTCAGTTTCCGCCCGAGCAAACTTGTTGAGAATTCGGGGGTCTTAACTTCGGCAGCCACTTGGACCAAAGTTGTGACAATATTTTGACAATTTTCGTCCTCACCAATTGACACTGTTTCTTCTCTTGTATTAAATTCTGTGTTGTTGTTGTTGTTGTTGTGTTGTGTTTCCATTGGTGTCCAGTTTTTTATTTGTCTGATTTTGTTTTTGTTGATATGTGTGTGTTTTGTCTTTATCTGTTTTTTTGTCTGTATATGTGTGTGTGTATTTTTTTTTATTGGTTGTATAGGTATGTGTGTGTGTTTTTTGTTTACTTACTGGTTTGTTTAGTTGTTGTACGCTCGATTCTGTTTGTAAGTCTGTCTGTGTGTGTCATCCTTATGTATTTTTCTTCTATCGTTTCTCATATGTGCATAAATAAATAAATTACCTTCTCCCACATTTTCTGTCTTTCTTTCAATTTTCTGTTTGTCTTTTGTTTATATGATTGTTCCATTCAAAATTATTAACTGTCTTTCATATTATATTTTCTATCTTTCTGCTTGTGTGCTTATAAATTTATTTCACATAATTATGCTGTCTCTCTTCTCTCTCTCCCTCCCCCCCCTTATCTCTCTCTCTCTCTCTCTCTCTCTCTCTCTCTCTCTCTCTCTCTCTCTCTCTCTCTCTCTCTCTCTCTCTCTCTCTCTCTCTCTCTCTCTCTCTCTCTCTCTCTCTCTCTCTCTCTCTCTCTCTCTCTCTCTCTCTCTCTCTCTCTCTCCATCCGTATATGACAGAGGAAACTAGGGAAGAAGAGGAGTTTGAAAAGTTAGTAGGAGCGGAACTAACGAGAGCAAAGGACAACAACAAGCTGGAAAAAAGTGTGTGGGAATGGAGAGGGAAGTGAGAGTGGAGGTACACGGAGAGAGGGAAGTGAGAGTGGAGGTACAGGGAGAGAGGGAAGTGAGAGAGAGAGGGAAGTGAGAGAGTGAGAGAGAGAGAGGGAAGTGGGGCTAGAGAGTGGAGAGAACAGAGTACATGGGGATAGTGTTGTGCGTGGAGGAAATTGCGAGTTTAAATATTAATAGGAGAGAGAGAGAGAGAGAGAGAGAGAGAGAGAGAGAGAGAGACAGAGAGACAGAGAGACAGAGAGAGACACAGAGAGAGAGAGTGGTGGGATTAACAATTGAGAGAATGGGAAACACTGGCTGATTAAAAAGAAATGGGAGTTGGGAGGGGGAGCTACAAGAGAGAGGGGAGTGGAAGAGTGGGAGAGGGAAGGGGAAGAGAGATGATTAGCACAAATGAGAAGGGGAGTTATGTAGGAAGGGAGGGGGAGGGGAAAGTGATGGGAAGGGGGTAAGGTAGGAAGGGAGGGGGAGGGGAAAATGATGGGAAGGGGTAGGGATAGTGGAGAAGGTGATGGGAAGGGGTAGGGGTTGTGGAAGGGTGATGGGAAGGGGTAGGGGTTGTGGAGGGGAAGTGATGGAAAGGGGTAGGTGTTGTGGGAGGGGGAGGGGAAGGGGAAGGGGAAGGGTGTTAGAAAGAGAGGGAGTTGGCAGGGTGACAAACGACCAATCAGCACACAGTGAACGGAATGGTCCTCACTCACCTCTGTTACCTTGCCACTCAGACACACACACAGACAACACAGACAGACAGAGATACACAGACAGACAGAAATAGAAAAAGACAGACAGTCAGACAGACAGAAATAGAAAAAGACAGACAGCCAAACAGACAGACAAGACGGGCAGCCAGACAGAGGTACACAGTCAGAAAAAATAGAAAAAAGACAGACAGATAGAAATAAGAAGACAGACATACATACAGAGAAAGACACAAGTAACAGACAGACAAACAGATATCACACACTCACACACACACACACACACACACACACACAGAGGGAAGGAGTACAGCATTAACAGTTGAATACAAGGAGAGGCACTGACAGAATCTCAAACATATCACAGACAAACAGAGTGACCAAAGGGAGAAGGAGGTGTTATTTGAGACTTATTAGAAAAGGTTGTTTATTTGAGACTTAGAAAAAGGTGTTATCCGAGACTTAGAAAAAGGTGTTATCTGAGACTTAGAAAAAGGTGTTATCTGAGACTTACAAGACATATAATTCACACACAAACACACACACATTATGTTTTAGTGATTCTCATGGATATATTTTTATTTTTATTATTTTTCTTCGTTACTGTTGTTCTTAATCATTGTTGTATTGTCACTATTATTTGTTTTCTTTTTCTTCTTCCTCTTTTATTTTTCTTCTTCTTCCTACTATTATTATTATTATTAATATTAATATTATTATTATTAGTTTATTATTAGTTTTATAATTTTATCTTAATTATTTTTTTCTATTTTTGTTTGTTATATTGTTATTGTTATTATTATTATTATTATTATTATTATTATTATTATTATTATTATTATTATTATTATTATTATTATTATTATTATTATTATTATTATTATTATTATTATTATTATTATTATTATTATTATTATTATTATTATTATTATTATTATTAATATTATTATTATTATTATTATTATTATTATTATTATATATTTTTTTTTTTTTTTTTTTTTTTTTTTTTATTATTGACTCTACAACTATTACACGTCACCCAGTAGGTATTATTTTATCCCTGGGGTTGGAAATAAAACCAGCATTACAATAGACACACCATCACCGTTTATTTTTTTAGATGATCCTTCCAACTCGTCAGACTAATAACTATCTATCTACAGTTCTCCATCATAGAATTATTAATTAAGTGGTACAGTTATAGTTAGTTGAATAATTAATAATCATCAACACACACCCTTATTAACAAGTCTTTTAGAAGGGGGGGGGAGAGGGAAGGGGGAGGAGGGGGAAATATAACACTTACATGCCTATAAAAAAGCACTCAATAATATATAATAATTATCATACCTAACACAATAAAATAGTTCATCTCTATTTTTATTTTTTATTTTTTTTTGTTTTGTTTTATTTTTATCCCATATTTATAGTATTAGTGTTTTTTTCTCTCGGGTTAAAGCTTAATGAATTGATCAATCAATCGGTTAGTTTCTATGGATAATGTTTATAATTTTCTTGAAACTTAACAGAAGGAGACTGAAATTATACATATTTAGAATGATTATTTTTCTTCTTTTCCATGAACACTCATTATCTGACAAGCAGCAGTGAGTCTTACAGATTTACACCACCAATATAATTACAGATATATGTATATAAGTTTTCGTATGTAAAGTGTATATATTATTTTATTGCCACTCGATTATCTGATTACCATAATAATATATACTGACCCTTCGCCATCTCATTATCATTTAATTTCTTTTTACATCATGGTACACAATGCCTCTTTCTTTTTTCTTTTTTTTACTTTACACGAGTTTATCAAAGCAACCTCGTCAGGGTGATCCGAGTGAATTCAAAGCAGGAGTTGGTAGCTTTGAAAATGACAGTGATCGCATCTGCATTACTATTCAAGGGGTTGGTATAGTGTTAGTAGTATATTAGTTATCTGGAGCTGAGACTGATTCCTTGGACCAACTATTCCAAGCAACAGACCGCCACCATAATTTTGTTAATCTAGTCCTGTTTCCTGGAATATTTTAGTTTAATTAAGGGAATCAAGGCGCTCTAATAATATATGTACCACAAGACCTTAGTATTCTATCCCCTTTTAGTCATCAAAACTTTTCCTTATGGCATGCAACAATGCCCTATAGTGTGTGACGGATACACTATAATATGAGAGAAAGTCTACATTTACAAATCAATGACTCCTCACAAGGTAATGACTCTTCACCAAAACACAAGATTGCCACAACAAACTTCAACCACGAATTTGTCTTTAGTTTTCCTCCATCGATTGGCTCTTTATTCCCAGACAGATAGACAGACAGATAAACTGGCTCGTGATTGGGTAACGTTAGGTGTCGCCTCTGTATCATCATTAAGTTTGTTTTGATGATTCGAATTCCTCGCTCTTTGGACCATATGGTAAATTGTGGAGACCAGATGGTAATAATTGACAATGGTATAAATCCCTGCTGTTACTATCCTGTTGTAATAATATTGATAGCATTCCGGCCATTATTTTTTCTAATGGGGGGTAACTTTGCATGTTTCAAATTACCACACTGCAAGAGTAATTTGGGAATGACCAAAGAACGTTTTTTTATTATTATTATTACTGACTCCCTTGTTTATACTCTATTATTATTATTATTATTATTATTATTATTATTATTATTATTATTATTATTATCGTGGTTTCGTTTCTGCATTTTTTTTTTTACAATATATAAAGTCACACATGTTCCAAATCAAATGGAGTACATATTATGAGCAAATCAAGTGTACAAACAACTAACTCATCCGTGTAGTATAGTTAGTTCACCATAATTTGATTCACTGAGCTCTCCCAACTATAAAAGGAGGCACAATTTTTTTTTTATATACAGAGGCAATGAAGATTATATTATTTTATGATCATGCAAACAAGAAGGGTCAGATATCTACCTTGAAGCTGGTATTTCTTTTGTAACTATCATTCCATCTCTCTTTCTATATTATTACATATAAATCGAAAGTTTCCCATTACACTGGCTTCCCTTCGAGTCCCTTCCCTAAACCGTAGAAAATTATTGCTTTTAACCAGAACAACAACAGCGGTACCAACGACATCAACATCACAACCTGAATCCTAGTAGAGTGGACAACCTCAATTCTCTTTCTTGCTCGTTTGTCTTAAAAAAAAAATTACATATAGCCTGTATTGTAAAAAGTGCAGTTGGTAACACTGATTTTGAGACCATTGTGGTGTTTTTTTTGTGTGTGGTTCATTAGAAATAGCTGGTATAATTATCTACCTCATTAATTAACCGAATCTCATTTTAAAAACTCGAGGAATTTGAATGTATAAACTTAGCAAGTTATTGTAATACTTAATTATCACCCAAATGAGTTTTTATTTTTACAATGCAGATTTTTTAGTTGCTTAATATTCGTTCCAAACCCGGTGTTGCCAACTTTACATAATCCCATTCGCCGTTTCTTATGCCTGACACACACACACACACACACACACACACACACACACACACACACACACACATACATATAATACACGCCTGTTTTGGTGTTAGTTCAACTGTGTAACTTGGTGCAAACTTTTATGGCAGGCAAATTGTAACTATTTTGGTATGTGAATGTAAACTGGTCTGGATGTACACAAACAATCTCTTAGTATTATTGTTGTTTATAAAGAATGATGACATGAAAATCTCTACTATTTGTGCCATATGTATTTGGGTTTATTACAGTTTAATTGGTGTACAATTTTGGATATCTTAAGCAACTGAACATGTCAATTTATACAGCTGAAATTACTGACTGAACTAACAGAGTAGGTTATATGTATGTGTCACTTGCATCAGGCTTAGAAGATGATGAATGACGTTACAATAAGGAAAGATAAACAAGCTTCTTTCTCGAATCTCCCTGCTGTATCAGTGAAAGACGTGAACAAGAGCAGTTTCTTAGATATCATTGAATCCTCTCGAAATAGACATGCATGTTTCTTTTCTTTCTCAGTCACTTGTATTATTATTATTATTATTATTATTATTATTATTATCTTTTGATCCACTGGGTTCTCAGCTTGGGATGCGAGCCTCTAAGGAAACGGTGAGGGAAAATTTGGTTACCGCAACAGTCAGAGATTAAGGTTTCTTTAAAGAGAGGGTGGGGTTGTAGTGTAATGGGTGGAGGAGGGAGGGGGCGGTGGTCTTGGCCGGGTCGGTGTGGGTTGGTGGGTGGAGGAAGGGTACAGGGACAGAAGGGTGAATGAAGCCTAGAGCTGCTGAGCGTTATTTTTGTCATATCCTCTGGCATGATTTACAATGCTCTGAGGACATTATTAGCCTCATACCACATGCAGAGAGACACTATTTGTGAGGGAACATTAATGGGCCACATATTACAAAGTCGCAGCAGTTCCTTCAGTTGAAAGTTCTTTAAGAAGTAGTAATAGTGAATCATGAAAGGCTCCCTCACATATGGTGCTTCCTTCATTCTGTCTCTCTTTTTACATAGGCTATATATAGTGTGTTCACAATTGTACATAGCAAACTCTCGAGTCAACATAATGAGCATGGGTAGGCCACTAGGCTACTTCAGTGCCATAAGGTATCACTGGAGGCTACTGTGCTGTAAGCTTATATCTTTTCTACGTAGCCTATAATAACCTTTAAGAAAAAAGCAACCTCATACATTATTGTAAGCAGGCCTTTTATTTTCTTATTTATTTACTTATTTACGCTTTACTACATTATTATGCGTCCAACATTCTGCACAAGCCAAGGACAGTCCAATTGCTGTAAAATATATCTGTCTCTATGATTGACAAAGGCTATGTATGCTATTTCGTATGGTAAACACACACACATGCTGAGCTTTAGGTATATGATATATTTGTACAGTTTCTCGCCAATGTCCCATACAACATCACGCACCAACTGTATATTTATTATCGAAAACCTTTGCAGTAAAAGTGCGACGTAACAACCAAACAGTCGAAGAGAGAAAGAGATGCGTCAGAGCAACTTTCTCTGCCTGAATGACTGACTGACTGACTGACTGAAGGGTTGAAACGTCACTCCCACTCAAAAGGTTATAATAATTTATCTTTACATATGGGTATGTGAAGTGCCAAGGACTTTAGTGGCAAGTTAACTGTGTATGGATATTTGTTCACCCTTATTACTGTATATAGTGAAGCTACACTGACTGACTGGGCCGTCCGTGTCACTATAGAGGTCAGTCCTACTCACTCCTTCCCACAAACAACAATAATTGCCTGCCTAACGCTACTAAACTCTTCAGGCGCTCTCCACCTCAACATACACCACACACACACACACACACACACACAGACAAACTCTCCGTAGTCTAACCATGTATTATTATTATTATTATTATTATTATTATTATTATTATAGTGAAGCTTGTAGATAAGGGTGTAAACGGCTCAGACCACCGCCGCCCCTTGTTCAAGATATCACAGCTACAA
>JAWZYT010001960.1:0-2500 GCA_034508575.1 Petrolisthes manimaculis
GTGGCTTGTGATTGGCTCTCACTTTCTTTGTTTATAACTGAACTCGTGACCAATCATAATAATTCTTTTAAATAACCAATAAATAACACGGGTTATTTATTATAATTAATAAATAAGTATATATTGAATAATTAAATACCCAAATAACTAATTAGATTATTAAATAAAGGAGAAATTAGGGAAATATATCAGAGGTACCAACAGCCAATCAGCGAGCTTGATACATGACGTCACGGCACCACATGTAAACAAATTGAAATATCCTTATTTCTCCTAATTTATTAACTTATCCGATAATTTAACCTACCAGAATTATTAATAAATAATTAATTATCACTCTAGAATAATTAAATAACCAATAATTAGTTAAATAAGCGAGAAATTAAGGAAATATAACTGAAGCTATCCTCGGCCAATCAGAGCGCTCCTTACAAGACGTCAAGGCAACAAACAATAACAAGCCTTGGAGCCAGCTGGTCGATGATTGTATGTGTGTATGTATGTATGTATGAATGTGAACTTGTGTATATATGCATGTAAATAAATTGTATGTATATATGAACGTGTATGTATATGTATGAATGTGTATGTATATGTATGAATGTATATGTGTGAATGTGTATATATATGTATAAACGTGTGTATGTATATGAGTGTATGAATGTATGTATGTATGTATGTACGAATGTATGTATGTATATATGACCGTGTATATGTATGTATGTATATAAGTATGAACGTGTGTATGCATATATGTATGTATATATGTATGAAAATTAATATAAATCTATACAAAAATATACATAGGTGTATGAATTAATACAAACGTATATTTTTCAAATCCATTTTAATTATACAATAAAAACACATTATTAATTATTATTATTATTATTATTATTTTTATGTATGTATAAGAATCTTTGGGATGTGTATGTATGTATGATTGTATGTATGTGTGTATGTATGTATGTATGTATGTGTATATGTATATATGTATGATTGTGTGTGTGTGTGTATGTATGTATATATGTGTGTGTATATATGTATGTATGTATATATGTATGTATGATTATGTATGTATGTATGTGTGTGTATGTTTGTGAGTACTGTATATATGTATGTATGTATATGTATGTATGTATGTGTGTATTAAAGAGAATTTGCACACATTATCTTTCTTTATCTTACTTTCTATCTTACTCTCTCTCTCTCTTAATAATAATACTTAAATCCCTCTCTCTTTCTCTCTCTATCTCTAATCCCTCTCCCCTTCTCTCTATCTCTATCTCCCTCACTTTAAAAATCCCTCTCAATCCCAATCTCAAAATAATCCCCACTCAAAATCCCTCTCTAAATAATCCCAATCAAATCTTTCAAAATCCCACTAAAAAATTAATCCCTTTCACTTTCTAACTTTCAAAATTATCAAAATAATAATAATTTTCAAAATTATTATAATAATAATCCCCCGAATCTCTCAAAATCCCTCTTCAATCCCTAAATAATCCCACTCCAATCCCTACTCTTTAAAAATCCCTCTCTCTCTTTCAAAATCTCCCTAAATCCCTCAAAATCCCTAAATAATCCCTCTCTCTTTCAAATAATCCCTCTCTCTCTCTAAAATAATCCCTCTCTCTATCCCCACTCTCAAAATCCTCAGAATCCCTCAAAATCCCTAAATAATCCCTCGAATCCCTCTCAAAATCCCTCTCTTCACTCCCACTCCACAGTTCCAGGTGGTTTGGAGGTCAGGTCATATAAGACTCGACTCACTCCAGGTATATTTAAGACTTCCTACTCCCAATCCCTACTACAATCCCTCAATAATCCCTATCATCTCTCTAAATCCCTCTCATGTTTCTATAATAATCCCTTTCAAATCTCACTCAAATCCCTAAATAATCCCTCACTTTTCAAAAAATAATCCCTCTGTTTCAAAATAATCCCAATCTCTCAAAATCCCACTGCAATCCCTCTCTCTCTCTCTCTAAAATAATCCCTCAAAATCCCTAAATAATCCCTCGAAATCCCTAAATAATCCCTCTCTCTCTTTCAAAATCCCCCAATAATCCCTCAAAATCCCTAAATAATCCCCAAAATCCCTAAATAATCCCTCAAAATCCCTAAATAATCCCTCGAATCCCTAAATAATCCCACTTACTCCCTTCTTACTCCCACTCCACAGTTCCAGGTGGTTTGGAGGTCAGGTCATATAAGACTCGACTCACTCCAGGTATATTTAAGACTTCACAAACCATCTTGTTAATTACCTGAAAATACACAGAGAAAAGTGTATTAATTACATGTATGTATGTATGTATGTGTGTTAATTATGTATACTTATATATATATACATAGACATATCATCTTGTTAATTACCTGAAAATATACAGAGAAAAGTGTATTAATTACGTATGTATGTGTGTTAATTACCTGTATGTGTGTGTTTAATTACGTGTATGTATGTGTGTATATGTGTATTAATTATGTGCATGTATGT
>JAWZYT010001960.1:7500-15000 GCA_034508575.1 Petrolisthes manimaculis
ATGTGTGCGTTTTGAGCATTTAAAAGCTTGTGTGTGCGTGTATGTGCGTGTAAGAGCTTGTGTGTGTGCGTGTGTGTATGTCTATGGCCTGTGTGTCTGTATGTGTGTTAATATGAGAGATACGTAAAAATATGTGCGTTTATGTGTGTTTAAAAGCTTGTGTGTGCGTGTAAGAGCTTGTGTGTGTGCGTGTGTGTATGTCTATGGTCTGTGTGTGTGTGTGTGTGTCTTACCTGTACTCCCACACTCTTTAACGGCAGTAGTGTGCTATAGAGTGTGTTAATATGAGATTTAAATGAAAAAAGTGTGAATTTACGGTTTTTGTGTGTGTTTAAGAGCTTGTGTGCGCGTGTGTGTGTGTTTAGAGAGTGTGTAAGTGTGTGTGTGTGTGTGTGTGTGTGTCTTACCTGTACCCCAACACTCTTTAACGGCAGTAGTGTGCTATAGAGTGTGTTATTCTGTGATTTAAATGAAAAAAAGTGTGAATTTACGGTTTTTGTGTGCGTTTAAGAGCTTGTGTGCGTGTGTGTGCGTGTGTGTACGTCTATGGTCTGTGTGTGTGTGTGTGTGTCTTACCTGTACCCCCACACTCTTTAAGGGCAGTAGTGTGCTATAGAGTGTGTTAATATGAGATTTAAATGAAAAAATAGATATATATGTGTGCGTTTTGAGCATTTAAAAGCTTGTGTGTGTGTGTGTGTGTGTTTAGAGCTTGTGTGTGTGCGTGTATGTATGTCTATGGTCTGTGTGTGTGTGTGTGTGTTAATATGAGAGATACGTGAAAATATGTGCGTTTATGTGTGTTTAAGAGCTTGTGTGTGCGTGTAAGAGCTTGTGTGTGAGCGTGTAAGAGTGTGTGTGTGTGTATGTATGTCCCCAACACACTTACCTGTACTCCCACACTCTTTAAGGGCAGTAGTGTGCTATAGAGTGTGTTATTCTGTGAGATACGTTTCAATTCAGCTCTCTCTTCCTCTGTGGTGCAACTCTCTATGCGATTGAGTAGTGCATGTTTCTGCAATAAATATTATGTTTATTATTATTATTATTGTTATTATTATTATTATTATTATTATTATTGTTATTATTATTGTTGTTATTATTATTACTACTACTATTATTACTATTATTATTATTACTATTATTACTATTATTATTATTATTATGTTTATCTATCTGTCTATCTATTTATTTATCTATCTGTATTTGTATTTGTATCTGTCTATCACTATCTATTATTATTATTATTGTTATTATTATTATTGTTATTATTATTATTATTACTACTACTATTATTATTATTTATCTATCTGTCTTTCTATCTATCTATCTATCTATCTATCCTAACCTTAATATTGTTATCATTATTATTATGTATATACACACACAGACACTATCTCTATCTCTCTTTTACACACACACACACTATCTCTCTTTCTCTCTCTCTTTCAAACACACACTCTCTCTGAAAAAAGTCCCGCTCCAGGTACCCTTTTGTCACGGAGAAGTCCCCTTGGAGGTACCCATCTCCGAGAGACAATTTCGCACCGTGTGTCTCTCACGGTCTCTCGATCTCTCTCGTACACACACAGGAATATGCGCACACACAGTACGCACAGTTTACACACACACACACAGACACACACGCACACATACAACCCACTTTCAGAGCACTAGCTACATAATCGGCAATCACTTTGAGGACCAACTGTGTCTCGGAGAAATCTAGGTACCCTTAAGTCACGGAGAAGTCCCCTTGGAGGTACCCATGTCCGAGTGACTATATCTCTCTTTGTGTCTCTCACAGTCTCTCAATCTCTCTCGTACACACACAGGAATATCCGCACACACAATACGCACATTTTGCACACACACACACGCAGAACACACTCACCTTGAGTGCGCTAGCGGCATAATCGGCAATCACTTTGAGGACCACCTGTGTCTCGGAGAAGTCCCGCTCCATGAAGGCCTCGTCGGCACACAGGACACGGATGGCCAGGCCGGGACCGGGGAACGGATGACGTTGGATAAATTCGTCAACCAGACCGAGTTCACGACCAATTTGACGAACCTGAGAGAGAGAGAGAGAGAGAGAGAGAGAGAGAGAGAGAGAGAGAGAGAGAGAGAGAGAGAGAGAGAGAGAGAGAGAGAGAGAGAGAGAGAGAGAGAGAGAGAGAGGAATGAAAAGTACAGTAGCAGAGAATTAATCAATATATTTATTTATTCATTTATTTCAAACACACACAAATATACATACATACATACATACATACACAGTCTCTCTCTCTCTCTCTCTCACACACATACACACATACACACACACACACACACATTCTCTCTCTCTCTCTCTTTTCCTCTCTTTCTCACACACACACACATATACATACATCTCTCTCTCTCTCTCTCTCTCTCTCTATCTATCTTTTCTCTCTCTCTCACACACACACACACACACATACATACACACATATACATACACACATATACATACACACATATACACACATACATACACACATATACATACACACATATACACACATACATACACACATTCTCTCTCTCTCTCTCTCTCACACACACACACACACACACATACCTCATCTTTATGGAAATCCTTCAAGGGTTCAACCACTCGTCCCTGAGCTCGGAGAAGCCGAACCAAATCCGTGTCGTTATGGTGCGTCTTTATCCCCTGGGCCGCTGACGAGGCCAGGGCCGAGGCCGACTCAATTAGGTCCGGCCTGAGCGTCCCCTGGCCCAGCATCACTTGGTCCGGTCGGAGGTTCATCTCGCTGATCACCTCGTTGGCCACCTGTCCGAATCGGGGCCGTTTACGGGCCGTATTAAGGGCCACGGAGAGGTTTTTAGGGTCTCCGAGGGGGTCATTTAGCGGGACTTCTCAGGGGGACTTCTCAGAGGGGTAATTTTATTTAGTGGGACTTCTCAGAGGGGGTAATTTTAGAGGGACTTCTCAGAGGGGTTATTTTAGAGGGACTTCTCAGAGGGGGTAATTTTAGAGGGACTTCTCAGAGGGGTAATTTTATTTAGTGGGACTTCTCAGAGAGGGTAATTTTAGAGGGACTTCTCAGAGGGGGTAATTTTAGAGGGACTTCTCAGAGGGGGTAATTTCAGAGGGACTTCTCAGAGGGGGTAATTTCAGAGGGACTTCTCAGAGGGTAATTTTAAGAGGGACTTCTCAGAGGGGGTAATTTTAGAGGGACTTCTCAGAGGGACTTTTCCGAAGTAATAATAATAATAATAATAAAAGTGTTGCCAGATCTTAATAAAAGTAGTGCCATTAATAAAAATATAGTATTATCAGACCATAAAAAATAAAAATATAGTGTTACCAGCTAAAAAAAAAAAATATACATATATATATAAAAGTGCTACCAGACAAAAAAAAAAAAAAAAAAAAAGTGTTACCAGCAAAAAAAAAAAAAAAAAAAAAAATTACCGTACCAGCTAAAAAAAAAAAAAAATTACCGTACCAGACAAAAAAAAAAAAAAAAAAAAATTGTCGCCAGATAAAAAAAAAAAAAAAAAAATTGTCGTCAGATTACAAAAATAAAAAAAGTGTTGCCATACCTTGATAAAAGTGTCGCCAATAATCTTCCTCTTCTCCTCCGGGTCGTGTGTGTGACAGAGGAGAGCCGTGACTCTCTTCCGACTCATTGGATCGGACGAGTCGACCGGAATATAAGTCACACCGTCATAAAACTGGTGACGAGCATTGATGACTGGAAAATAAGTCACACCCGTATTGGTAACAGTGATTGGATGGGTATTGGTAACAGTGGTTGGATGGGTATTGGTAACAGTGATTGGATGGGTATTGGTAACAGTGGTAGGATGGGTATTGGTAACAGTGGTTGGATGGGTATTGGTAACAGTGGTTGTGGTGGCAATAGTGATAATAATAATAATAGTGATAATAATAATAATAGTAATAATAATTGTAGTAATAATAGTAATAAAATAAAGTCACAAGGAATTGGTAACAGTGGTTGTGGTGGTAATAGTAATAATATTAGTCATGGGGTATTGGTAACACTGGTAAATAAGTCACTAAGGTATTGGTAACACTGGTATATAAGTCATGGGGTATTGGTAACACTGGTAAATAGTAGTAGTGGTAATAATACTAATAATAATAATGATTACTGGAATAGAAGTCACACCCGTATTGGTAACACTGGTTAATAAGTCACTGGGGTATTGGTAACAGTGGTAAATAATAATAATAATAATAAGTTGTTGGAATATATGTTACTGGGTATTGGTAACAGTGGTTGGGGGTGGAATATAAGTTATAAGGTATTGGTAATACTAATAATTATAATAATAATAATAAAAATAATTATTATTATAATAATAATAATAATAATAATTATAATAATAATAATTATAACAATAATTATAATAATAATAATAATAATCTAATAATACCTCTCACTGTCTCTAACTACAGTATTTCTCTCTAACTCTCACTATCTTTATTTCACTCTCACACACACACACACACACTTACCTTTGAGTTTAAGTCCGAGTTTTCTGAGTGATAATTCAACATGTAATGATTCAGCTTTCCTCATAAAGCCATTGTCTATATGTACAGCAATGACTTGGTCTTGTGTCAGTGCCTTGTGTAATAATGCAGCACACACCGTAGAATCAACACCACCGCTCACTAACATCTGAAATACGTACATGTGTGCGCGTTTAGAAAATATTTGCGCACATGGATTTGTAGCTGAGACATGTGCGCATCTTTGTATGTGCACGGATTTTTTCTATCATGTCTGTGTGTGTTGGAAAATGCAAAAATGTGTGTGTGTGTATTTCAAAAAATGTAAAAAGTTCACGCCACCGCTCACTAACATCTGAAATACATACACGTGTGCGCGTTTAGAAAATACGTACACATACGTACGCGTGCACAAAAGACAGGCGCACGTATGTATGTGCGCAGATTTTTTCTAGCATGTCTGTGTGTGTCAGAAATTGCATAAATGTGTGTGCGTATTTTTGAAAAATGTCACCTTGAATCTACACAGTCGCTCACTAACATCTGAAAATACGTACATGTGTGCGCGTTTAGAAAATATTTGCGCACATGGATTTGTAGCTGAGACGTGTGCGCATCTTTGTACGTGCGCAGATTTTTTCTAGCATGTCTGTGTGTGTCAGAAATTGCATAAATGTGTGTGTGTGTATTTCAAAAAATGTAAAAAGTTCACGCCACCGCTCACTAACATCTGAAAATACGTACACGTGTGCGCGTTTAGAAAATACGTACACATACGTACGCGTGCACAAAAGACAGGCGCATCTTTGTATGTGCACAGATTTTTTCTATCATGTCTGTGTGTGTCAGAAATTGCATAAATGTGTGTGCGTATTTTTGAAAAATGTCACCTTGTATCTACACCAATGCTTACTAACATCTGAAAATACGTACATGTGTGCGCGTTAGGAAAGTTCGTGCACATATATAGTCAGTCATACATACATATATATATACATACAGTCTCTCCCTCTCATATATATATATATATATATATATATATATATATATATATATATATATATATATATATATATATATATTAATATATATATACATCTATGTATAGATATACAGTATATATATATACGTACTGTATACATACATACATATGTATATTCATATATATATACATACAGTATATACATACATACATACACATATATATATACATACAGACACACAAACACTCTCTCTATAATTACAAGTTTACTAATTCAATTACAACTCATACACACACACATACATACATACACACACATACACACATACATACATACATACATACATACACACATACTCACCAACACCTTAGAGTCTCCCACGTGTCTCTTTATCTCATTAATACACACATACAGACATACATACATAGTCTCTCTCTCTCCCTCTACCTCTCTCTCTTTCTCTCTCTCTCTCTTTCTCTCACACTTTCTCTCTTTACAGGCAAATAATCCATCTTTTTCACACTTTCTCTCACTCTCTCTCTTTCTATCTCTCTCTCACACACACATACACTCTCTCTCTTTCTATCTCTCTTTCACACACACATACACTCTTTCCCTCTCTTTCTCTCACATTTTCTCTCTTTACAGGCAAATAATCCATCTTTTTCACACTTTCTCTCACTCTCTCTCTTTCTATCTCTCTCTCACACACATACACACTTTCTCTCTCACACTCTCTCTTTCTCTCACATTTTCTCTCTTTACAGGCAAATAAACCATCTTTTTCACACTTTCTCTCACTCTCTCTCTTTCTATCTCTCTCTCACACACACACACTCTCTTTCCCTCTCTCTCTCTCTCTTTCTCTCACATTTTCTCTCTTTACAGGCAAATAATCCATCTTTTTCACACTTTCTCTCTCTCTCTCTTTCTATCTCTCTCACACACACACACACTCTCTCTCTCTCTCACACTCTCTCTCTTTCTATCTCTATCTCTCTTTACAGGCAAATAAACACTCCTCTCTCTTCCTCTACCTCTCTCTCTCTCTCTCTCTCACTCTCTCTCTTTCTATCTCTATCTCTACATACTCACCAACACCTTAGAGTCTCCCACGTGTGTCTTTATCTCATTAATACATTGTGTCTCTCTGCTTTGTAATGTGTAGGTCCCAGAGAGGCCGCTAATCTCGTACAGGAAATTTCGCAGCATCGTCTGACCTCCTTCCGTTAAATCGACCTGTGAGAGAGAGAGATAGAGTTAGAGCGAGGGGGACGGTGGGTTTAGAGAGAGGAAGGGTGGGGCTACGTGTGTGTGTGTGTACGGTGAGCGAGAGTTAATTAGAGAAAGAGTTAGAGAGAGGTAAAGATAGAGAAGGAAATTTCGCAGCATCGTCTGACCTCCTTCCGTTAAATCGACCTGTGAGAGAGAGAGATAGAGTTAGAGCGATGGGGATGGTGGGTATAGAGAGAGGAAGGGTTGGGCTACGTGTGTGTGTGTGTACGGTGAGCGAGAGTTAATTAGAGAGAGAGTGAGAGAGCGTGAAAGTTCGCTCATTTTTTTACAGGAAATTTCGCAGCATCGTCTGACCTCCTTCAGTTAAATCGACCTGTGAGAGAGAGAGATAGAGTTAGAGCGAGGGGGACGGTGGGTATAGAGAGAGGAAGGGTTGGGCTACGTGTGTGTGTGTGTACGGTGAGCGAGAGTTAATTAGAGCGAGAGTGAGAGAGCGTGAAAGTTTGCTTAATTTTTTTACAAGAAATTTCGCAGCATCGTCTGACCTCCTTCCGTTAAATCCACCTGTGAGAGAGAGAGATAGAGTTAGAGATAGTGAGATAGTGGGTGTAGAGAGAGGAAGGGTTGGGCTACGTGTGTGTGTGTGTACGGTGAGCGAGAGTTAATTAGAGAGAGAGTGAGAGAGCGTGAAAGTTCGCTCATTTTTTTACAGGAAATTTCGCAGCATCGTCTGACCTCCTTCAGTTA
>JAWZYT010001960.1:20000-27500 GCA_034508575.1 Petrolisthes manimaculis
AATAATTTAATTTTGTTATATGGAAATAATATATATTTACACACACACACATACATACATACACACACACACACACACATATACATACATACACACACACATACATATATATATATACAGATAAATATTTACACACATACATACACACACATTAATCTTATCATTATATAAATATTTATATGATTCTGTATGTGTGTGTGTGTTTGTGTGTATACAAATTAATACACACACACATATACACACTCTCTCTCTCTCTCACACATACACATATACATACATATACACTCTCTCTCTCTCTAACCTAACCTAACCTAACCTAACTTAACCTTAAATATATATATATATATATATATATATATATATATATATATATATATATATATATATATATATATATATATATATATATAAATATAAAAATTTAACTAAATGTAGAAAATACAGCATTTGAATTTGTAAAAATAAGCGTTTACAAATACATACATACATACATACATACATACATACATACGTTCTATCTCTCTCTGTATGTATTTTTTTTTCTCTCTCTCTCTCTCTGTATGTATTTCTCTCTCTCTCTCTCTCTCTCTCTCTCTGTGTATGTATTTCTCTCTCTCTCTGTATGTATGTATTTTTTTTTTCTCTCTCTCTCTCTCTCACATATATACACACATTATCTCTCTCTCTCTCTCTCTCTCTCTCTCTCTCTCTCTCTTTCACACATATACACACATACACACTCTCTCTGACCTAACCTAACCTAATATACTCAAAATATACTCAAAATATACGTATATGTATATTTATGTTATTTGAGCATATATATACACTTAATATACACCAAAATGCTCAAAATATACTCAAAATATACACAAATATACTCAAAATATACATACATACACACGTATATTATTTTAGCATATTTAAAGCATATAAGAGTATATATATACACTTAGCATACACCAAAATGCTTCAATCATACATACATATACTCAAAACATACATATATATACACAAACATACTCAAAATATACATATATACACATAAATATATGCGTATATTATTTAAGCATATTTAAAGCATATTAAAGCATATATATACATATATATACACTTAGTATACACCAATATACACCTAGGTATACTCACATATACTCAAAATCCAAAAATATATACGAATTTTCGAAAAATTCACTTTTTAATTTTTGAGAAAAAATTTTTTGTCTTTCGGTAAACACGATTTTTTTTTATTATTATTATTATTAAATTAAATAATAAATAATAAATAAATTAATTCATATATATTATTTTTTACAATGGTTAAATTTGTAGTTTATTTAGTATTAATTAATTTATTTATTATTGTTATTTTTTTTATTTATTATTTATTATTATTTTTTTTTGGGCTCGAAAAAATTTCTGGGGTAAATTTTAGGTCCAAATTATTGTTGTTGTTGTTATTGTTATTATTTACTGACCAGAGAGTTGTTGTTGTTGTTGTTGTTGTGGTATAGAGGAGCCTGGCATTACCTCTCTCTATCTCTCTCTCTCTCTCACTCACTCTCTCTCATTCTCTCACTCTCTTTCTCTATTTTTCCCCAGATGTCTATTGCATTTTTCCCTAACATGGGGAAATTTCTTTGAATTATATTTTTGGTTAATTAATTTAGATATATTTTAGGCATTTAAACATTAAATAAATATAATATATATAATTATCATTATTTTTAACAACATAAATTATAAAAATTATATAAAAATTTAATAGTTATATAAGTAAAATTCCTTAAAATACTCAAAAATCTTCACAAAATTTCCCAGAATTTCCAAAATTCTTGAAATCTAAGATAAAATCTTTAGAATTGGCAAAACTTTACCACGCTGCCTGACTATAGCCCAAATAGCCCAAACAATAGCCCAAAAATAGCCCAACTTAGACTATAAGGGCTAGTTTGGGCGCTATTGGTAGGTTAAAATAGCCACACATACACCCAAACATATACATACATACATACATACATAAACATACATAGGTGAAATAAATATACTTTTATATGTTATTATTATCATTAATTTTATTATTATTAATATTATTATTAATATTATTATTATTGTTATAATTTTTATTATTATCATTCGTACTATCATTATTTTTATTATTATAATTTATATTGTTATTATTATTGATATTATTATTATTTTCATATGTATTATTATTAATATTATTATTATTATTAAGAAATAATATTATATCAATTTATTTTTAATATTTATTTAATTCAGATACAAATTTTTATGACAACAAAACCTAATTTTTTTCTACAGGTACAAATTGACATTCTAACAAAATTCGATATTTTTTCCTACACGTACAAATTGACTTTATTCTGTTTTTTTCTCTAGGTATAAAATGGCGTCTATTAAATAATTTATATTAGATTTTTTTCTACAGGTTAAAATTGACATTCTATGAAAATTCGTTTATTTTTTTTCCTGCAGGTTAAATTTGCCTTCTAACTAAAATTAATATTTATTTTACAGGCATAAAATGACTAATATAAATATATTTTTTTTTTAACAGGTTGAAAATGACAAAAAAAAAAAAATTATATAAAAAAATATATATATATATATATATTTTATTAAATTTAAAATAATACTAAAAATATATATTTTTTTTATATATATATATATATATTTATTTTATTTTATTAATAAGGTTGTAATAATTATAAATAAAAATTCCCATATATATTTTTCCAACACTTTATTATTATTATTATTATTATATACACTAATAATTATTGTGAATATATATATGTGTATATGTCAATTAATTAAATTTTTAAAAACAATATTTATCACCAAAACAATTATTTATATTTCCCACAATTATTATTTTTATTATTTATTATTATTACACACATACACACACACACAAAATAACAGTAAAGGTTAAAATTATATATTATTTTTTATCTCTATCTCTCTCTCACACACACATACATACATACATTCTCTCTCTCTCTCTCTTTTTTTGACACACATTCTATATTTCTCTCTCTCATACATACATACACACACACACTCTCTCTCTCACACACACACACACATACATACATTCTCTCTCTCTCTCTTTCTTTCACACACACACATACATACACTTCAGTCTCTCTCTCTCACACACACACACACACACACACTCTCTCTCTTACACACAAACCTATTATTCATATTTCTCACACACACACACACACATTTTCTTTCTCCTTCTCTCTCTTACACACACACACACACACACACACATTAATTATCATAGGTATTTCACTGTAACTTTTCTCTCTCTCTCTCTCTCTCTGTATTTATTCCTTTCTCTATCTCTCTCTCTCTTTTTCTTTCTGTGTGTATTCTCTCTACCTCTCTGTCTGTGTGTTTATTTCTCTATCTCTCTCTTTTTCTTTCTGTGTGTATTCTCTCTCTCTCTATCTTCCTTTTCACTCTCACTCTCTCTCTAATCATCATAAGTGAGAGTCAAAAATTACAGTACTTCCTCTGTAACTTTTCGACACTCACTCCATCAAAGACGAGTGAGAGACAAAAATTACAGTAGCTCCTCTGCAAATTTTCAACACTCACTCTAACTTTCTCAATTTTTTTTCTGTATATTCTCTCTCTCTCTCTGTCTGTCTGTGTGTATTTTCTCACTCTCTCTCTCTCTCTAATCGTCATAAGTCTTTGCCGCTGCTCTGTTGTCTCTGTTCTTGTTCCGTGTCATCTGTCTATACTTATTACAAGTCAAAGTGAGTCAAAAATTACAGAGGAACCACTGTAATTTTCAACACTCTCTCCTTCAAAGACGAATGAGAGTCAAAAATTACAGTAGCTCCTCTGCAATTTTCAACACTCACTCTAACTTTCTCAAATTTTTTCTATCTCTACATTTTCTCACCCTCTCTCTCACATTTTCTCACATTCTCTCTCTCTGTGTCTCTCTAATCATCATAAGTGAGAGTCAAAAATTACAGTACTTCCTCTGCAATTTTCAACTCTCTTCTTCCCTAGACAAAAATTACA
This sequence comes from Petrolisthes manimaculis, assembly GCA_034508575.1. NCBI lineage: Eukaryota > Metazoa > Arthropoda > Malacostraca > Decapoda > Porcellanidae > Petrolisthes > Petrolisthes manimaculis. Next base: position 24,075 of record JAWZYT010001960.1, read on the forward strand.
GAGGAACCACTGTAATTTTAATCTCTCTCTCTCTGTCTGTCTGTGTGTATTCTTTCTCTAATCGTCATAGGTCTTTGCCGCTGCTCTGTTATCCCTATTCTTATTACAAGTCAAAGTGAGTCAAAAATTACAGTACTTCCTCTGTAACTATTGCCTCTCTCTGTACATCCTAGTCGAGTGAGAGACAAAAATTACAGTACTTCCTCTGCAATTTTTCGACACTCACTCAAATTTTTTTCTGTATATTTTCCCACTCTCTCTCTCTTTCTCTGTCTGTCTGTGTGTATTTTCTCTCTCTCTGTCTGTCTGTGTGTATTTTCTCTCTCTCTCTGTCTGTCTGTGTGTATTTTCTCTCTCTCTGTGTCTGTCTGTGTGTATTCTCTCTCTAATCGTCATAGGTCTTTGCCGCTGCTCTGTTATCTCTGTTCTTGTTTCGTGTCATCTGTCGTGCCTTGGATGCCGGAGATTCTCGGTTTATTTTCTTGTGGTTCCGTTTGGTTAGTGAGGCCACCGATGGAGTCAGTTGCATTGGGGGAGGACCTAAACTAAACACATCACGTACCTGTGGGGAAGGAGAGATGGTTAGGGAGCTTACTAACTAAATATATTACAGGTTAGGGTTTAAACCTAAAACATACACACTGTGTATGTTTTTTTATCTGAATATATATATAAATATATTAATGAAGGTGTGTGTATACACACCTTGAAGAGATTATACTTTGTATACTATGTATATATATACATACTTATATGAAAAACACACACTGTGTGTGTGTTACTAATACAAATATATAAAACATAATATTATATATACATAGATAAAGTATATATATACCTATAATACAATATGAAATACACACACTATGTGTGTGTATTTTTAATACAAATATTTATATATATATATATAAGATTATATAACTATAAATAAAGTATATATATACCGGTAAATATAACAACAACAATAATAATAATAACAACAACAAACAACAATAAACGCCCTAATAATAATACTTACCCCAACATTATAAGTGATATGAGTGTTCAATCCTTCATTCAAAACTTTACATAGAGAATCGTATTGAATCTTGAGTGACCATGAGTCCAGAATCAACTCCTGCCGGGCGTGTTTGGGGCCGAGGGTAATTAGCTCGTTAATTACCCCCCCCCCGGCCGTAGCAGTGTTGCCAATTACGCCCGCGCCGGTGGAGCCGGACGCGTTTTTTCCCGCAGTCGCAGTGTTGCCAATTCCTTCGACGGTTTTTATTATTTCGCGGAAAGAGGCGCGTTGGTGTTTGCGGTCCCTTTTAGCGCGGAACTTGTGGGAATCTGTTGCCAAGTCTGGGGAAAATAAGTGTTGCCAATTTAATATGATAATTAATATATATTAATTGTAATATTTATAATAGTAATAATAATTGTAATAATATATATATATATATAATAATTATATGTATAATAATAGTAGTAATAACTTGTGGGAATCTGTTGCCAAGTCTGTGGAGAATAAGTGTTGCCAATTTAATATGATAATTAATAATAGTTTTAATAATTGTTGCCAATATTGTAATAATTATAATAATTGTTTTAATAATAATATATATATATATATATAATAATTGTTGCCAATATAATATTTATTATAATAATAGTTTTAATAGTAATATTTATAATAATAATAATAGATTTAATTTATTGAAGAAAAATTAATAATATTTATAATAATAGTAATAATAATTAAAAATTAACACACAAACACACACTATCCTTTCTCTCTCTCTCTCACACACACACACACACACAAACACACTCTCTCTCTCTCACAAAATCCCCCACTCCCTCTCTCTCTCTCTCTTTCACACACTCTCTCCCCCTCCCCCCTCCCCCCCCCCATCTCACACACACACACACACACACTCACCTTGCAACACACTAATTAGAGTGCGTTGTTGAGTGCAATAGTAGTGTGCGTTGTGTGTTCGGGCAGACTCGTAAATTAACGCCACTCCCTCTCCCGCCTGTATGCGAAGGTCCACGTCGCTTTGGCCGAGTAAGTCGCACATTTCTTTGATTAGCCTGGAAACGGAGATAGGTAGAGAGCGTGCGTTTGTGCGAGAGGGAGCGGGAAGAGTGTGGCTAGATTGTGTGAAAGTTTGAGAGAGATAGAGAAAGCGAGAGAGGAGTGAGAGAGGAAAAAGTGAGTGAGTGAGATGAGTAATTTTATTTTGCTTTGGCCGAGGAGGTCGCACATTTCTTTGATTAGCTTGGAAACGGAGAGAGGTAGAGAGCGTGCGTTTGTGCGAGAGGGAGCGTGAGGGGTGTGGGTATGTGTGTGAGAGAGGGCAAGTGTCTGTGTGAAAGAGTGTGCGAGTGAGAGAGAGAAATGTGAGAGTGTGTGTAATACAGTATCTAATTCTATGTTTCAGTTAATCTCACATTTCTTTAATTAACTTTTAAAGAGAGAGAGTGAGAGAGCGTGCGATTGTGCGAGAGGGAGTGTGAAGGGTGTGGGTATGTTGTGTGAAAGTTTGAGAGAGATAGAGAAAGCGAGAGAGGAGTGAGAGAGGAAAAAGCGAGAGAGTAGAGAGAAGTGAGAGGGGAAATACATACTTAAAATTTAAATTATATATATATATACATACATATACATACACATATACACACATACACACATATACACACTCACTCTCTCTACACATACACATATACACTCTCTCTCTCTCTTTTACACAGAAATATACACACATAGAGAGAAATACACACATTTACACACATATACAGATAAAAATACACACATACAGACATATATACACACATACAGACAAATATACATATATATACTTACTTATTAGCCATAGTATATAGTGTAGCTGGACTGAGTAAACACAGTAATACACACATACAGACAAATATACACACATACAGACAAATATACACACATATAGATAAATATACACACATACATACACTCTCTCTCTCTTTCTCTCTTTTACACAGAAATATACACACATAGAGAGAAATACACACATTTACACACATATACAGATAAATATACACACATATAGATAAATATACACACATATACTCTCTCTTTTACACACAAACACACACATATACAGAGAGAAATACACACATACAGAGAGAAATACACACATACAGAGAAATATACACACACAAACAGAGAGAAATACACACATTTACACACAATTAGGGAGAAATACACACATATACAGAGAGAAATACACACATAGAGACATACAGATAAATATACACATACATACACACATATATACACATACATACATATATACTTACTTATTAGCCATAGTATATAGTGTAGCTGGACTGAGTAAACACAGTAATACACACATACAGACAAATATACACACACACACACACACATATAAATAGAGAAATACACACATA
>JAWZYT010001960.1:32500-45000 GCA_034508575.1 Petrolisthes manimaculis
CAGTTATGAGTTACTAAGTAAACCTTTACTTAACCTAACCTAATTTATATATATTAACCTAATTAAACTTAACTTAATCTAACTTTAACTAACTTTAACCTAATCTAACTTAACCTAACCTAACCTAGGCATATATATTAACCTAACCTAACATATATATATATTAATCTTATCTAACCTAACCTAACATAGGCCTATATATATTAACTTAACCTAATTTATATATATTAATCTTAGCTAACCTAATTAAATTTAATCTAACTTAACCTAACCTAAATTCACTGTATGTACCATAAATATACACACACACATGGTGCAATACTTTATTTCTGACATACATACACACACACATATACATACACACACACACACACATTCAATAACACTCATTTACACACACACACACATTCAATAACACTCATTTACACACACACACACACATTCAATAACACTCATTTACACACACACACACATTTAATAACACTCATTTACACACACACACACATTCAATAACACTCATTTACACACACACACACATTTAATATTAATATATTTTCCAATATCAATTATTTTCAATATATTTTTTTTTCAATGTCAATTTTTTTTTTTTTTCAATATTTTTTTTTTTCAACAGGATTTTTTTTTTTTTTTTTCAATATAGAAAATTTGTTCAGTCAATTTTTTTTTTTTCAATATTTTTTTTTACAGGAGTTCGATTGTAACTTTGTCACTCTCTCATCCACTCACCCTACCTCCTACCGAGTGACATTAGGCAATTTAACAGGCGTTCGACTGTAACTATAACAATCTCATAAAAAAAAAAAATTCATTATAATTTTTTTTTCAACATAAAAAAATTTCAATATAAATTTATTTCAACAAAAAAAATTCTATATAAATTTTTTTCAACATAAAAAAAAATCAATATAAATTTTTTTCATAAAAAAAAAAAAATAAAATAAAAAAATAATAACAATAAATAAATAAAATACCAGTATAAGCTTATATAATAACTAATATTATACTACATAATAACTAAGATTGTTAAGAATTAAATAGTTTTTATTATGATATCAAAATTAATAACCTTAACGTAAATAAATGTAACGTAAATATAAAGAAAAACAAAATTCTATATCTATCTCTTATCTTTCTATCTATTTATTTTTTATCTTTCTATCTATCTATCTATCTAGTATACACGATAGCCTTCATAGTAAACACGATGGCCTTCAAAATAAACACGATAGCCTTCAAAATAAATACGATAGCCTTCATAGTAAATACGATAGCCTAATAACATATAAAATTGCCTCATAGTATACCCCATGGCTCTCATAGTATATACGAAGAGAGTTATAGTACACACGATGGCTCTCATAGTAAATACGATGCCTTACTTTGTGCCGTAGTCAACACAGCCGCCGCCGCCGCCGCCGCTGCCGCCGCCTTTTTACTAAGTTTCTTTTCTCTCGGCATGGCTATCTCACTTTCTCTAATTTCTCTATCTTTAATTTACTCACTCACGACTTTAAACTGTTATTAGGATGTTTGGAGTAACTAGTAATATCCAGTGAGTGAATAATGGAGTAAATATAACCAATGGTGGACACAATACACATGCTGCTAATGTCTGCTGTGTTGTGGAGACTCAGCCAAGGTGAAGGTACAGTGTTACCAATGTGAAGGTAACCCAGTGTTGCCACATTTACAGTGAACAAAAGTAGCGACATTTTACCCAATATTACGTCACTAAATGAGTAATGTATATAATAATATATATTAAATAAGTAATATATATAATACTATATATTTACAAATGGCTATCTAACTACTGTTCCTCTTTCTCATATTATTATTAATCATTTTAATTCATCTTGTGTGACGTGTGTGTTTTGGTATGATATGCGGCACTATGCGGCGGTGCGGCGACGCCGCACCGCCGCATATCATTAGTTGGTATGTATGTATATGCAATTTTGCGGCGGCGGCGGCGACGACGATAATAATTAATAATAAAAAAAATGATAATAATAATATTAATAATTATTAAAAAAAATATAAAATATAAATTATTAATAAAAAAAAATAGTTAATTAGCGGCGGCACCGGATGCGGCGGCGGCGGCGACGGCTGCGGCGTCGACGGAGCTCTATGAACCCTCCAAAATAATCCAGGCCACAAAACCCTTCAGTATTTCTAATAGGGAATCTGTTTGTGTGTATGTGTGTGTGTATGTGTATGTGTGTGTATGTGTATGTGTATGTGTATGTGTATGTGTGTGTGTATGTGTGTTGTTGTAAATACCAAAATTCAGTTGAGTTTAAAATTTTCAAAATGTTGGGAAATTTTTTCAAACATTGGCAACACTGCAGTGAGAAAGAGAGAGAGAGATAATAATAATAATAATAACAGTAATAATAATAATAACAGTAATAATAATAATAATAATAATAATAATAATAATAATAATAATAATAATAATCATAATAACAGTAATAATAATAATAATAATAATATTAATTCCTAAAAGAATTACAAACTAAAAATCTTCATAAATAAATATTTGATTATTTTTATTAATAATTTTAGTATTAATAAATTAAATAATATTAAAATAATACTAAATATAAATAATTTAATATTTTACATGATAAATAATAATACCTAAAAGAAATTTACCAAAAACAAAAAATAGTTCCAATAATATTAATTAAATTTTCGATTAAATTCACTTATAATGTTTGTAAAATATTATTATTAATTATTTATTAATTTATTAAGTCCATTTAATTGGTAACAATGGAAAATAAATTAATTAAATAGATATTGTTGTTTACGAAATGTGTGTTGTGATGACGTCATGTAGGCTATTGGCAACACTGACTTTATCGCCATTATGGGCTATAAACCCTAGACGACCTTGCTATTTATAACCAATTATGGCTATTATAACCATTGGCAACACTGCCTTTTCTCATCTCTATAAAGGTATAAAAGCAGTATTACCAATTATGTATAGCCACGAGAGGCAATACACAGCCCAAATTAAATGTAATAGACAGGGTTACCAATTTGTATAGCCAACATGAGGCAATATATAGCCCAATTAGTGGAGAAAAGGGCAGTGTTGCCAACTTTTATGGCCAATATATAGCCCAAATAGAGAGTAAGAGACAGTGTTACAAACGCCAATGAATGGTTTTATAAAATGCGGCAATGCGGCGCCATGCTGCGAAATGGCGCCGCATTTCCGCCACACCACGCCGCATTACTGCCTCAACACTACACCATGGCGCCGCATTGCCGCACACACCACGCCGCATTTCCGCATAAATACACTACATAGTGGCGCCGCATTGCCGCACACACCACGCCGCATTACTACCTCAACACACTACAGCATGGCGCCGCATTGCCGCACACACCACGCCGCAATGCCGCATAAACACACACACACACTAATGTCGTATTTTTGTTGTCCAAGCTACACGAAGCTCGCTTGTTTTTTTTTTTTTTTTTTTATTTATGTAATCAAACTTGTAGTATTTTACCTTCTTAAGTCAATTGTTATTTTACTTGCCAAAATTCAGTTGAGTTTAAAATTTTCAAGATGTTGGGAATTTTTTCAAACATTGGCAACACTGCAGTGAGAAAGAGAGAGAGAGAGAGAGATAATAATAATAATAATAACAGTAATAATAATAATAACAGTATTAATAATAATAATAATAATAATAATAATAATAATAATCATAATCATAATCATAATAATAATAATAATAATCATAATCATAATCATAATAATAATAATAATAATAATACCTAAAAGAATTACAAACTAAATATCTTCATAAATAAATATTTGATTATTTTTATTAATAATTTTGGTATTAATAAATTAAATAATATTAAATTAATACTAAAAAATAAATAAACTAATATTTTAAATGATAAATAATAATACCTAAAAGAAATATTCCCAAAAAATAAATAGTTCCAATAATATTAATTAAATTTACGATTAAATTCACTTATAATGTTTTAAAAATATTATAATTAATTATTCATTAATTTATTAAGTCCATTTAATTGGTAACAATGGAAAATAAATTAATTAAATAGATATTGTTTACGAAATGTGTGTTGTGATGACGTCATGTAGGCTATTAAAACATTGGCAACACTGACTTTATCGCCAATTCAGGCTATAAATATCATTGGCAACACTGTTTTCTCGCCACTATGGGCTATAAACCAGAGACAACCTTGCTTTTTATAGCCATTTATGGCTATTATATAATTGGCAACACTGACTTTCCCTCACCATATTGGGCTATAAGAGTTGGCAACATTGCCTTTCATGGCTATATTGAGCCACATACTATTGGCAACACTGCTTTTTACCTCTATATAGGACCATAAAATCTTTGGCAATACTGCTTTTATCTGGCAACAATGGGCTATAAGAATTAATATTAGGGCTATAAGAGTTAGTATCAGGGCTATAAAAGTTGGCAACACTTACTATTAACAGCAAAATATGGCTATAAAAGTTGACAACACTGCTTTTATCTGGCTATAAAACGCCAAATTATACCATAAAACCTTGACAACACTGTTTTATCTGGCTACACTGGGCTATAAACCTTGGTAACACTGCTTTATCTGGCAACACTGACATACATACGAGGGTCGAGGCCATTTTAGACTCCAAGGAAATTTTACTATTTATTTATTTTTGACGCGTTTGTGAGTCATTAAGGCGAGGTATTGCTTTCACCCCGGTATGTATGTGTGTGTGTGTATGTGTGTATGTTTTCACCCCGTGTGTATGTATGTGTATGTGTATGTGTGTATGTGTATATTTGTGTGTGTGTATGTTTATATGTATACATTGCTTTCACCCGTGTATGTATGTGTGTGTGTGTATGTCTGTGTGTATATATATGTGCATGTATGTGTGTATGTGTATATAGTGCTGTGTGTGTGTGTGTATGTGTGTATGTTTATATGTATACATTGCTTTCACCCGTGTATGTATGTGTGTGTGTGTATGTATGTGTGTATTGTTTTCACCCCTACGTATGTATGTATGTATGTGTGTATGTATTTATGTATACCTACGTTGCTTTCACCCTATGTATGTATGTGTGTGTGTGTGTGTATGTGTGTATGTATGTATACGTTGTTTTCACCCCTGTATGTATGTATGTATGTGTGTGTGAAAATTAAATGTATGTATGTATGTGTGTATGTGTGAGAAAGATTAATTTTGTGTGTGTATATGTGTGTATGTATATTTATATGTATGTATATGTGTGTGTATGTGTAAGTTTAAAATTGTGTATGTATGTATGTGTGTATTTATTAAACATATAAATTCATAATAAAAAAAAAATTACAATAATCCAATTTAATAATAATTATATAAATTATATATTTTTTTAATTATTTAATATATATTTTTACAGAAGAAAAAAAAGTACGAGTGAGATTAGAAATTTTACAGGAGTTCGACTGTAACTATGTCCCTCTCTCATCCACTCACCCTACCCAGTGAGATTAGGACAATTTAACAGGAGTTCGACTGTAACTAATACAATCTCATCTTATTAATCAAACTTGCAATTTATTTACCAATTTTCTATTTATTATTATTATTACTATTATTATTATTATTATTATTATTATTATTATTATTATTATTATTATTATTATTATTATTATTATTATTATTATTATATATATGTATGTATGTATGTATGTATATATGTATGTATATTTATACGTACACATTCTTACAGATTGTGTGGACGTATGTGTGTATACCTGCCCAGCCCAGCCTAGACGCACACACACACACACGCGCACACAGAAGAGAGAGAGAGAGAGAGAGAAAATACGCACATAGGAGAGAGAGAGAGAGAGAGAGAGAGAGAGAGAGAGAGAAAAATACATACATACATACATAGAAGTGAAAAATAATAATACGCACATAGGAGTGAAAATATACGTACGTACATACAAAAATACATACATACGTACGAGTGAAAATACATACACACATACATACATACATAAGTTACGTATACATGTAATAATACATACACACACACACTCACACATACATACATACATACATACATACATACATACATAAATATACATACATACATACATACATACATACATACATACATACATACATACATACATACATACATACATACATACATACATACATGTATAATAGGAGGAGGAGGTGGGGTGGGGCCGCCCCATAAGCCCGCCCCTTAAAAAAAGGCCCCCACCCTAAAAAAATATTTATTATTATTATTATTATTATTAATTTTGAAAAATGAAAATTATTTATTATTATTATTAAAAAAAATAATAGAAAATATATTGAAAAAAATATTAATAGAAAAATATAAATTGAAAAAATAATATTAATAGAAAATAATAATGATAATAATTTGAAGAAAAAAAAAGAATAATAATTTGAAAACAAAATATTAATAATAGAAAAAAAAAATATTAAGAAAAATTTGAAGAAAAAATGAATAAAAAAAATAATAGATATAAAATAAATTGAAAAAATAATAATAATAATAATAATGAAATAATAAGAAAATTTTGAAAAGAAAAAAATTAATGAAAATAATAAATTGAAAAAAAAAATATATTAATTATAAAAATAAATTGAAAAAAAAAAAAATATTAATGATTAAAATAATAATAAATAAAAATAAATAATAATAATAATAATGAATAATTCAGACAACAACAACAGTAAACAACAACAACAACAACAACAACAAGATACCGGCGGCTGTTGTAGTTGTGGCGGCTGTAGCGGCGGCGGCGGCGGCGGCTTGGGCTCCACGGCGGCTATCTATGGTACAGCTACTGGCGGCGGCTTGGCGGCTGTGTATGGCGGCGGCGGCGGCTTGGAATCGGCGGCTGTTGTAGTGTCGCCGCCCAGAGGCTATCATCATCATCACCAGCCGCCGTTACAGCCGCCACAGCCGCCGATGGGGGCTTCCGGTGGCGGCCTGAGTGGTTCCAGTGGCGGCCTGAGTGGTTCCGGTACAAGTGGCGGCTACAGTGGCGGCCTGAGTGCCAGTGGCGGCTGTGGCGGCTTGAATATGGCCAGCGGTGGCGGCTGTGGCGGCCTGAGTACCTCTGGGGATGGTCTAAGTGCCAGTGGCGGCTGTGGCGGCGGCCTGAGTGGCTCCAGCACCGGTGGCGGCTACAGTGGCGGCTGCGGCGGCGGCTGTGGCGGCTTGAATACCACCGGCGGCGGCCTCGGCACCAGCGGCGGGTGTGGCGGCCTGAACATGGCCTCCGGTGGCGGCCTGACCACCAGTGGCGGCTCCAGTGGCGGCTGTGGCCATTGGTGTTCCTCGTGTCGTGTCCGAGTACAACTTGAAGTGGAGTGTGGCGGCTACGGCGGCCAAGGATCACCTAACAACACAAGGGCGGCTACCAGCGGCGGCTCAAAGTCATCCGCCGGATCTTTCGGCGGCTCAAAGTCATCCGGCGGCTCTTTGGGCGGCTCCAAGACCTCTTCTGGCGGCTCCAAGTCCCCCGGCGGCGGCTCCAAGTCCTCCGTGGCGGCTCCCGGCGGCGGCGGCGGCTCCAGGCTGAGAACTCTGGGTTTTACAAGACGAAGCCGACACAAAGCCAAGACTCCACCCACTACACACACACACACACACACACACACACACACACACAAACAGTCTCAACAACACACACACACACACACACACAAACAGACAAACACACAACAACAACAACAACAAAATAATAATAATACCAATAAGAAAAAAAAATTACCCTGGACTTTGAAATTAAATTGTCGACTGCGTAATTCCAGCAAGGGTTCTGGCAACACTGAGGCCGTGGGCGGGGGCATGGGGGGCTGCGGGGGGTGCGTGTGTCCCCCGGCTCCCCCCACCGAGAACCAGGGGGCGCTGCTCCCCCCGGGGGCGGAGTTACGGGCCAATACGTCGGCTCTCGCACAGTCGAATGCGTTTATGGATTTATCACTGTTGCCAATTGACGACTGGGGCGACCGGGCCAGACAGGAGAGGGCCCGGGAGATGGCTGAAGGTGTGGACCCTCCCGCGGGGTTCTTAGGGGCCCATGGAGGTCTCATAGGGGCCCATAGCAGTCTCTCAGGGGCCCATAGTAGTTTAACAGGTGTATCTCTCTCTGGGGCCCATAGCAGCATGATAGGGGCCCATAGCAGTCTCTCAGGGGCCCATAGCGGTCTCTCAGGGGCCCATAGTGGTCTCTCAGGGGCCCATAGTGGTCTCTCAGGGGCCCATAGCGGTCTCTCAGGTCCCCATAGTAGTTTAACAGGTGTATCACTCTCCGTACCCCATAGCGGTATTTCCGGGGCCATAGGGAACCCGACGGCACTGACCGGGGCCCAGCTGACACACCTACAGCTCCAACACCAACACCACCTACAGCTACAACAAGCCGGGGCGAAAACAATACCCCCATTCAATTCGGTTCTTGATTTACAGTTGCTATTGGAACGGTCGCTGAGATTAGGACTCACGGGACCGTCGTCATCGCCGTTACAGACCTCCGGGACCAACACGACACACATACAGACACTGGGGATCACGGAGGAGGCCCAGGGCAGACTCACGGGCATCGCCAACACCGTAGGAGTAGCAGAAGGTGCCCAAAACAGACACACGAACATAAACATTGGTGGAATCGCGGACGGCGCCCAGGGCAGATTGGCGAACATAACGGGTCGTAACGCGCACATACACGCGCTGGGACTCGCGGAAAGCGGCCCGGGGGTCCTCACAGGCCTGACGCACCCCACGGGCATGTCGGACGGTACCCACGGCCGCCTCACGGGCACCACGGAGCTCACAAACCTACCCGATCGCACTCACGTCCACCCAAGCCTTATGGGACACCACTCGCTACACACACACGTACACACAGGCAATACACACATACACACAGGGAACACACACGTACACACAGGCCCTACACACCTCCACACACACCTTATGAGCCACACAGGACACACAGTACACACACAAATAGATTATATACATTGTTTAGTGCCAGATTTACTCTCCATCACCAATTGTGTATTCTACTGGGGTAAAATGGATCGCTACGAAGCCGAAACTTTACTGGACAACAAACCCGAGGGAACTTTCCTCCTCCGCGACTCGGCACAGGAAGAATACCTGTTCAGCGTCAGTTTCCGCAGGTATACCCGGAGTCTCCACGCCCGGGTAGAACACTGGAATCATCGCTTTAGCTTCGACTCCCACGATCCGGGCGTGTTTGCGTGTGGCTCCGTGTGTGGGCTGATCAAACACTACAAGGATCCGTCGTCGTGTATGTTTTTCGAGCCGTTACTGACGAGTCCGTTACCCCGTAACTTTCCGTTTCCGTTACAACACCTGTGCCGGGCCGTCGTCTGCAGTGTTACCACATACGATGCCATAAATCAACTAGTGTTACCAAAACCGTTAGTTAATTATTTAAAAGAATATCATTATAAGCAAAGAGTTCGGGTTAGGAGATTAGATCACTAGTATATCGCCCCTCAGGTTAGTATGGGCCCTAATGATGTTGGTATGGGCCCTAACAGTGTCCCTGATGGTAGTATGGGCCCTAATGATGTTAGTATGGTCCCTAACATGGTCCCTGGTGTTAGTATGGGCCCTAATGATGTTGGTATGGTCCCTAATGTTAGTATGGGCCCTAATGATGGTGGTATGGTCCCTAACACGGTCCCTCATGTTAGTATGGGCCCTAATGATGTTGGTATGGGCCCTAACATGGTCCCTAGTGTTAGTATGGGCCCTAATGATGGTAGTATGGTCCCTAATGATGTCCCTAATGGTAGTATGGGCCCTAACATGGTCCCTAACAGTGTCTCTGGTGTTAGTATGGTCCCTAATGGTGGTAGTATGGTCCCTAACAAGGTCCGTGATGTTAGTATGGTCCCTAATACTGTCTCTGATGTTAGTATGGGCCCTAATGATGTTGGTATGGTCCCTAACTTGGTCCCTAATGTTAGTATGGTCCCTAACATGGTCCCTAATGGTGTCCCTAACCCTAGTACTGTCCCTATGGTTGGTATGGTCCCTAATACTGTCCCTGACTCTAGTATGGTCCCTAATACTGTCCCTAACAATACTGTAGCTACTAATACGGCCCCTAACATGGTCCCTAGTGCTGGTATGGTCCCTAACAGTGTCCCTAATGCTAGTATGGTCCCTAATATGGCCCCTAACTCTGTCCCTAACCCTATCCTAGACACTGTGGTCCCTATTGTGGTCCCTACTCCCTTCATGGACCCTGTGGCCCCTAACACGGTCCCTAACACGGTCCCTAACACGGTCCCTAACTCAGCTTCCACGGTCCCTAACACGGCCCCTAACTCAGCTTCCATGGTCCCTAACACGGCCCCTAGAGTCCCTACTGGTACCCGATCCACCAGGGACCCGACCTATGCCAATGTCAGACCTGTTAGGGACCCGAAGAGACCTGATAGGGACTTGACAGTACCCGATAGACCTGTTAGGGACCCCATGAGACCTGATAGGGACCCAGTGAGACCTGATAGGGACCTGACAGTACCCGACAGACCTGATAGGGACCCGATGAGACTTGATAGGGACCTGACTGGACCCGATAGAAGCTTTAGGGACCTGATTAGACCTGTTAGGGACCCCACAGTACCCGATAGACCAGTTAGGGGCTCATTAGGGACCAGTAGACCTCGTAGGGACCTGATGAGACCTGATAGGGACCCGGTGAGACCCGATAGGGACCCGACAGTACCCGAAAGAAGCCTTAGGGACCCGATGAGACCCGATAGGGACCCGATACAAAGAAGAGACCTGGTGAGACCCGACGTGGACCCGACAAGACCCCCTCGGGACTTCAGGGACCCGATCGTGACCCGAAACGACCCGACGGGACCCGATAGTGACCTGATAGGGAGAAGAGACCCTATCGTGATACCTAGAGACCCGACGAGACCCCTTAGAGACCCGACGGGACCTGAAAATTACCCGATTGGGAGAAGAGACCCTATCGTGACCTTTAGAGACCCGATGGGACCCGAAACAGCCCCGATATACACTCCAGGGGTCCCCATGTTCGCCCCCGGCCCCCACGACGCCCCCATGTTCGCCCCCGGCCCCCACGACGCCCCCATGTTCGCCCCCGGCCCCCACGACGCCCCCATGTTCGCCCCCGGCCCCCACGACGCCCCCATGTTCGCCCCCGGCCCCCACGACCCCCCCCACGGCCCCATCTTCATCCGTCGGGCACCCATCTACACCACGGATGTCACCGGGTACGACTGGGTCTGGCCGGGGCGGGGCGGGGCCGGGGGCAGGCCTTCTGGGCAAACCGGGGCCCTGTGGAGGCACTGAAGATATTATTATTATTATTATTATTATTATTATTATTATTATTATTATTGTTATTATTATTATTATTATTATTATTATTATTATTTTTTTTTTTATTAATGGAAAAAATATATATTGACAATTTTTTTTTTATGTTGAAAAAAAATTATATTGATTTTTTTTTTTATGTTGAAAAAAAATTATTTTGAATTTTTTTTATGTTGAAAAAAAATTATTTTGAATTTTTTTGATGTTGAAAAAAAATTATATTGAATTTTTTTTTGATGAGATTGTTATAGTTACAGTCGAACGCCTGTTAAATTGCCTAATGTCCCTGGGTAGTGAGTGGATGAGAGAGTGACAAAGTTACAGTCGAACTCCTGTAAAAAAAATATTGAAAAAAATATTAATATTGAAAAAAAAAAAAAAATTGACTGAACAAATTTTCTATATTGAAAAAAAAAAGAAAAAAAAAGTCATGTTGAAAATTTGTTTATGTTGAAAAAAAAAAAAAATATTATTGAAAAAAATAAATTGACATTGAAAAAAAAAAATATTGAAAATAATTGATATTGAAAAATTGAAAATAAAATGTCCTTAAAAAAACAATGAATGTGTATATATTAAAATTAGGACATTTATATATTGAAAGAAAAATAATAATAATAATAATAAAAATGTCCTAATTTAATTTTTGAAAATAATAATAATAATAATAATAATAGGACATTAAATGAAAGATAAATAATAATAATAATGTCCTAAAAAAACTGTTGTATATATATATTAAAATTAGGACATTAAAAATAAGAAAATAATATTATTTATGTCCTAAAAAACTATTAATAATTAAATTTAGGACATTTATATATTGAAAGAAAAATAATAATAAATGTCCTAATTTAATTTTTGAAAATAATAATAATAATAATAATAATAATAGGACATTAAATGAAAATAATTATGTCCTAAAAACAATTAAATGTGTATATATTAAAATTAGGACATTTATATATTGAAAGAAAATAATAATAATAATAAATATGTCCTAATTTAATTTTTGAAAATAATAATAAT
>JAWZYT010001960.1:50000-55000 GCA_034508575.1 Petrolisthes manimaculis
TACACACGTACATACATATATATACATGTATATATATATTTACATACATACAAACACATATACGCACATAGAAAGATGTAAATTGACATACATATACACCTATTACACACACACACACACATACATACATGCGTACATACATATTTATTTATTATTATTATTTACACACATACATACATATAGATATATTTATACACATAGAAGGATATAGATTCACACATAAATACATACATACATAGATATATATATACATACATACATACACACACACCTGCCATACTCTGTGTTACCTGTAATTAAGAGAGAGAGGTTACGTACATACACACATACATAGAAAGATATTAACGCACATACACGCGTACATAGAAATATATTAATGCACATAGATAGATATAAGTTGACATACATACACACACACCTGCCAGAGAGGTTGTTACATACATACACACATACATAGGTATATTTACACACACACACATACATACCTTCCGCTGGGTGACGGCTGTCTGTACCCTGGAGGCCACAGCATCCACTCGTGCCGCCATCCATACATACACACACACACACACACACAGACACACATAAATACATACAAACACACTCTCTCTCACACATACTTTTTCTCTCTCTCTCTAACTCTCTCTCTCTCTAACACACACATTCTCTCTCTCTCTCTCACATAAATACATACAAATACACTCTCTCTCTTTCTCTCTCTCATACATACATACATACACTCTCTTTCTCTCTCTCTTACATATATATACACATACTCTCTCTCTCTCACTATTTAATTCTCTCTCTCTCCAAGTCTCTTACACACACATTCTCTCACTCTCTCTCTCTCTCTCTCTCTCACACACAAACACACACACACACACATTCTCTCTTTCTCTTTCTCTCTCTTATACACACATTCTCTCTCTCTCTCATACACACACTCTCTCTCTCTCTCTCATCACACAAACACACACACACACACACAAAAAAAAAAAAAGATAGAGATAGAAATAATACCTTCCGTAAATACACACACACACACACACACATTCATACTCTCTCTCTCTGTCTCTCTCTTTTTCTCTAACTAACTCTCTCTCTCTCTCACTATTTAATTCTCTCTCTCACACAAACATATACACACACACTCTCTCTCTCTCTCTCTCACACACACACACACACACACACACACACACACACACATACCTTCCGCTGGGTGACGGCTGTCTGTACCCTGGAGGCCACAGCATCCACTCGTGCCGCCATCCGTAAATAATTTAATGCCTGACTTTTATTTCTGATGGAATTCTCTGCATGTATCCGAGCTCCATCCATGTTTCCCTTGGCTATGGACTGTTTTACTTTCACCTTTTCCAGCTTTTCCTCCTTTTCGGACTTCTTGGACTGGCGTTCTAAGTCCTTGGCGGCGAACTTTAGGCTGAAGAGGTGCTCTGTAAGAAATTTCAGTCCGTTTAGAGTCCAGGAAGTAGGTTAAAAGTCCAAAAAACATAAATTATTTTGACAAAATTTCGAGAAAATGAGTATATTTTTTTATATATTTTTGCTTCTCCTCCTTTTCGGACTTCTTGGACTGGCGTTCTAAGTCCTTGGCGGCGAACTTTAGGCTGAAGAGGTGCTCTGTAAGAAATTTCAGTCCGTTTAGAGTCCGGGAAGTGGGTTAAAAGTCCAAAAAACATGAAAAAATTTGACAAAGTTTAGAAAAAGTGAGTATATTTTTTTATATATTTTTGCTTCTCCTCCTTCTCGGACTTCTTGGACTGGTGCTCTAAGTCCTTGGCAGTGGACTTTAGATTAAAGAGGTGCTCTGTAAGAAGTTTGAGTCCATTTAGAGTCCAGGAAGTGGGTTAAAAGTCCAAAAAACAAAGCAAAATTTAGGTGACATATTGGAAAAGTGAACATTTTTATTATATATTTTTGCTTATTGGACTTCTTGGACTTTTCGGACAGGCATTTTAAGTCCTTGGTAGTGGACTTAAGGTTGAAAAGAAGCTCTGTGAGAAATTTGAGTCCATTTAGAGTCCATTTGAGTCCTTAAAAGTCCAAAAATGTAAAAGAATTTGTGGAAAATTTAGAATATTGAGTTTTCTGGACTTTTTTTGACTAATAATAAAAATATTAATAATAATAAAAATAATAATAATAATAAAAAAAATATATATTTCAATTAACACATACACACACACATACATACATACAGGCAATACACACACACACACACGCACACATACACACACACAAACAACTAATAATAATAATAATAAATAATAATAATAATAATGAAAATAAAAATAAATATACGTAAATAAAATGTCATTATAATTTTTTTAGGTCGCTAAATGACTTTGTTATTTAACGTTAATTAATTCGTTAATTATTACGCTAAAGTGCGTCATTACTCACTCTCCATGTGCGCTATAGACATCTTGACCTCTGGTGGTGAACGAAAGAACTAAAAAAGACGTTAAAAGACGTTAAATTTGACGTTAATTAAGATTTTATTATAAGGGAAAATTTTGTCTCTCGTGACTTTTGTTGACATGTGACGTCATCATCGCTGAATTGGTAACACTGATTTTATCTCTATTCAGCAGCTATTGGCGTTTGTAACACTGTCTCATATTAGTGTGTGTGTTTATGCGGCAGTGCGGCGTGGTTTGTGCGGCATTGCGGCGCCATGTTATAGTGTGTTTATGCGGCAATGCGGCGTGGTGTGTGCGGCAATGCAGCGTCTCGGTGTAGTGTGTTGAGGCAGTATTGCGGCGTGGTGTGTGCGGCAATGCGGCGCCACTATGTAGTATCTTAATGCAGCAATGCGGCGTGGTGTGGCGGCAATGCGGCGCCATATCGCAGCATGGCGCCGCATTGCCGCAGTGTGTAAAACCATTCATTGGCGTTTGTAACACTGTCTCTTACTCTCTATTTGGGCTATATATTGGCCATATAAGTTGGTAACACTGCCATTTTCTCCACCAATTGGGCTATATATTACCTCATGTGGCTATAGAACCTTGGCAACACTGTCAGAAAATGGCTATAAAAGCAGTGTTGCCTCGAGTTTAAAGCCCAAAATTGCTATAAAACAGTGTTGACAATGATATTTATAGCCTGAATTGGCGATAAAAGCAGTGTTGCCAATGTTTTAATAGCCAACATGACGTCATCACAACACACATTTCGTAAACAATATCTATTTAATTAATTTATTTAGCATCGTTACCAATTAAATGGACTTAATAAATTAATAAATAATTAATAATAATATTTTTCAAACATTATAAGTGAATTTAATCTTAAATTTAATTAATATTATTGGAACTATTTATTTTTGGGAAATATTTCTTTTAGGTATTATTATTTATCATTTAAAACATTAAATTATTTATTTTTTAGTATTATTTTAATATTATTATATTTATTAATACTAAAATTATTAATAAAAATAATTATATATTTATTTATGAAGATGTTAACTTGTAATTCTTTTAGGTATTATTATTATTATTATTATTATTATTATTACTGTTATTATTATTATTATTATTATTATTATTATTATTATTATTATTACTGTTGTAATAATAATAATAATAATAATTATTATGGTTATTATTTTTATTATTACTACTATTATTATTATTATTATTTTATCATTATTATTATTACTGTTATTATTATTATTATTATTATTATTATTATTATTATTTTTCTCTCTCTCTCTCTCTTTCTCTCTATCTCTATCTCTCTGATAAGATAGAAGATAAGAAAGAAAAAAAAAAGAAAAAAAATTACCTGCTAATAATAGGTATTTACAAATAATGTGTTACCAATTTTTATTTGATAATAATATAAATAATAATCAATTTAATGAATTTAATCATAGAATAAATATTAAAATTATTATTCGTAGTAATTTAGACAATTTTATTTATTAATTAAAAAATATATTAGTTAGGGGTAAACTGTATTCTCACCAACTTGGCAACACTTGTAACCTTCTCAATCGACATCGGAGTTGGTAACAGTGTCATCCTTCCAGCTCCACCCAAAATAGAAACCCGAAAATTTTAATTTATCGTAATTTAAGTGATTTTTGACCTACATACAGTACCCCTGGGGTGAAAACAATACCCAGGCGACCTAGATAAAGGCCTTGGTGATATAATAAGGCCGTCAGTGTTACTAATAAGGCCCAAATAAGGCTGAAATAAGGTTTAAAATAAGGTATGGCGTGAACTCCCTATCTAGGTAATGACAAAAATATTTCATTATTTTATTTTTAAATTAATTTTTGACATACATACAGACTCCCTGGGGTGAAAATAATACCCAGGCCTTCAAGATAAAGGCCTTATTGATACAATAAGGCCTTCAGTGATACCAATAAGGCCCAAATAAGGCTGAAATAAGGCCAAATAAGCGAGGGTATATATAGGCATGCAAATAATTTTTCCCTCATATTTAAACTCATTTTAGACACACATACATTCTTTCCAGGGTGAAAACAATACCCAGGCCTTCAAGATAAAGGCCTTGGTGATGGACTAAGGCCGTCAGTGTTGCCAATAAGACCCAAATAAGGCTGAAATAAGGTTAAATAAGCGAGGGTATATATATGCATGGTAATAATTTTTCTGTTGTAATTAAATTCATTTTTGACACACATACATTCATTCCAGGGTGAAAACAATACCCAGGCCTTCAAGATAAAGGCCTTGGTGATGGACTAAGGCCGTCAGTGTTGCCAATAAGGCCCAAATAAGGCCGGAATAAGGCCAAATAAGAGAGGGTATATATATGCATGGTAATTTTTTTCCCGTCATATTTAAACTCATTTTAGACACACATACATTCATTCCAGGGTGAAAACAATACCCAGGCCTTCAAGATAAAGGCCTTGGTGATGGACTAAGGCCGTCAGTGTTGCCAATAAGGCCCAAATAAGGCCGGAATAAGGCTAAATAAGGCGAGGGTATATATAT
>JAWZYT010001960.1:65000-67500 GCA_034508575.1 Petrolisthes manimaculis
TTTAAACCTATTTTAAAGCGTGTATGTGTGTATTTAAGCGTGTATGAGCGTGTATGGATGTATATTTATGTATATTTATGTATATTTCACAGGATATATACGCATATGACATCTTTACGCTATTATCAAAGGAGAGACAGATAGCCCAATATCTGGTTACCTTCCAAGAATTTGAATATTTTTACGCGTTTAATTGCGTTTTTAACCGTTTTTGAGCGATTTTCCGCGCGTTTGTGTGTGCATGAACGTAGATAGAGATATTACGCACGTATGTATGTATTAATTTACGTATATTTCACAGGATATATACGCGTATGACATCTTTACACTGCTATCAAAAGAACGTCAAATTAAAAAAAAATTCTAATAATTTGCGATTTTAACCAAATTTAACCATTTTTCTGCAAATTTCTGTGTGTATGTGTGTGTATTATGAATGTATGTATGTATATATGTATTAATTTATGTATATTTACGTATATTTCACAGGATATATACGCATATGCCATTTTTACACTGCTATCCAAAGAGAGACAGATAGCCCAATACCTCCTAACCTTCCAAGAATTTGAATATTTTTACGCGTTTAATTGCGTTTTTAACCGTTTTTGAGCGATTTTCCGCGCGTTTGTGCGTGCATACGCGTGTATTATGAATGTATGTATATATATAAGTATTTATTTCACAGGATATATACGCGTATGATATCTTTACGCTACTATCAAAGGAGAGACAAATAGCCCAATATCTGGTTACCTTCCTTGAACTCCAACGTTGCCATCTGGTGTCAGCTCTGGGAAGGTTGGAGACAGTGTTGCCAGACGTCCATGGCATCGTTGACGGGTCGACGCTGGGACCCGTCTTTGGGGCTCAGCTGTCCGAACATTTGAAACGGAGTCGGCAGGTGAGTGAGAGAGATAGAGAGGGAGAGATAGAGAGAGTGTGTGTGTGTGTTTGTGTGTGTGAGAGAGAAAGAGAGGGAGAGAGAGTGTGTGTGTTTGTGTTTGTGTGAGATAGAGAAATTGAAAGTGAGAGAAAGAGAGAGAGTGTGTGTGTTTGTGTGTGAGAGAGAGAGATAATTAAAGAGAGAGAGAGAGATAGAGAGAAATTGTGAGAGAAAAAAAATGAAAAATAAAGAAAGAGAGAGAGAGAGTAAGGGAGAAAGAGAGAGAGAGAGAAAGAGAGAGAAAGAGTATGTATGTATATATATATGTGTGTGTGTGTGTGTGTGTGTCTTTGGGGCTCAGTTGTCCGAACATTTGAAACGGAGTCGGCAGGTGAGTGAGAGAGATAGAGAGAGTGTGTGTGTGTGTGAGAGAGAGATAATTAAAGATAGAGAGAGAGATTGAAAGTGAGAGAAAGAGGGAGAGAAAGAGAGAGAGAGAGAGAGAGTGAGTAAGGGAGAAAGAGAGAGAGAGAGAGAAAGAGTATGTATGTATATATGTGTGTGTGTGTGTGTGTATATATGTATATATATGTGTGTGTGTGTGTGTGTGTGTGTGTGTGTGTGTGTGTGTGTCTTTGGGGCACAGCTGTCCGAACATTTGAAACGGAGTCGACAGGTGTGTGTTTGTGTGTTTGTGTTTTTTTTTGTGTGTGTGAGAGAGAAAGAGAGGGAGAGAGAGAGAGAGTGGGTGTTTGTGTGTTTTTATATATTATTATTATTATTATTATTGTATATATATATATATGTGTGTGTGTGTGTGTGTGTGTGTGCACACACACACACATATATATATATATATATATACTCCCTCTCTCTCTCTCTCACTATCTTTAATTCTAATTTATAAATATATATATATATATGTATATGCAAATTTCAAACTCTCTCTCTCTTTAATCCCCTCTCTCTCTCTCTCTCACTATCTCTATCTTTAATACACTGTTGTTTTCACCCCAGGACATAGCCGTGGTGCTGCGTGTGTGTGTGTGTCGTCTACTACAGGCCGGGCTGTACGAGGAAGGTTTGCTAAGAGTAGCGGGAAGCGCTGGAAAAATCCGCCGGCTGAAAGCGGCTTTTGACGCCGGCTTGGTGACCCCGGCGGCTTTAGTGGCGGCTGAGGACCAATATGATGTACACGTGGTGGCCGGTACATTAAAGTGCTACCTTAGAGAGCTGCCGGAACCGCTATGTACATATGTGCTACATCAGCAATGGTTAGATGCCGCTAGAATTCAAGACCACCAGAAAAAGTGAGTTTTTAGCTGTTTTTTGTAAGTTTTAAGCTGTTTTTCTGTGTTTTTTGTAAGTTTTAAGCTGTTTTTTGTATTTTTAAGCTGTTTTTCGTATGTTTTTAGCTGTTTTTCTGTGTTTTAAGCTGTTTTTAGCTGTTTTTTGTAAGTTTTAAGCTGTTTTTCTGTGTTTTTCGTATGTTTTAAGCGTTTTTCTGTGTTTTTAAGCTGTTTTTCGTAAGTTTTAAGCTGTTTTTCTGTGTTTTTAAGCTGTTTTTCTGTGTTTTTAGCTGTTTTTTTCTGTTTATCGCTGTTTTTAGCTGTT
>JAWZYT010001961.1:0-65000 GCA_034508575.1 Petrolisthes manimaculis
GAGATAGCCATAATTATATTTTAAATACAATTATACAGTCGGAGCGAGGCCACATATTTTCCTCCTTTCCAAATTTGGTTGACTGTGGTTGTGGCTTAACTGGTTCTCGTTCAAACAAACCGCTCAAATATCTGTTGTTATTAATGTCCACGACCAATGAAAAACTTTTGGTATTATTTTATTTTTTGGAGCAATTTTACACAACTGTGAGAAAATGAAATAGATGCAGTTACTAACAGAAAGGCTGTACGGTTTTAGACATAATACGACGAATAGAACTGTATGGTTCGTTTATTGACGTGCAGTGTACCGTGTGTACTAAGCTGTACAATAAAACACTGAACTATTGTTTCACCAATCCTAGAACTTTCTATTTGGAAACATTATCTTCGAACAAAAGGTAACATATCAACAGCTAGAGGTGCTCACAGAAAATTCTTAATTACTTCCGCGTTAATAAAGCGGAAAAGGGCTGGGTAATGGCAAGGGAATTATTAAATACGGTATGATGTGTATACAGTTTTTACTTGAGTCTTTGTGTGTGCGTAATTTTATTGTAATTCTGCTATTGCATGCTAGAAATTGGGAGACACCACTGTCTCAACGATGACGCCAGATTTTCCTAAAAAAAATATATATATGTACTACACTTCAGAATATAAAAACAAAGTAATTAAAATAATTGGAAAATAATAATTAGTGCAATTTCTTTCACTCGCTACAAAATTCAGTTAATCAGTTTTTCTTTTCTCTCCCTTATTCCATTTCAACCAGCCCTCATATACTCGACACGGTTTGTACCCATGTGACCCTGACCTAGCCCTGACCTGATCCCAAAAAACACTTCCTTAAAAGCCTAATCCTCTGTAGATGAACTGACCGGCTAAATATTACTCCAAACTGTGTCATGAAACAGACTTGCTCATAGTAGGTGTGGGTGATCTGTTAAGTAACGTTGCTTTGAGGAGTGAAAAGGACTTCCACTGACCCTTAAAAAAATCGTGGTCTTTTTTATTTCACTCATGGGATTTATTTCAGGCACTTCAAGTTTGGTCCACTTACAGAGATGTAGAGAGTGTGGTGGTGTTAGTATGGTGGTGATAGTGGTGGTGGTAGGGGTGGTGCAGACAAAGTGGTTGTGGTATTGGTGTAGTGGTGGTGGTGCCAGTGCAGATAAAGTGGCGGTGTTGGTGGTGGTGGTGGTGGTGGTGAGGTAGGCGGCAGCGAGGGAACGACAACAATTCCTGTGTCGTGACAGTGGTAGCTCCCCTGGGCACTTAGGGGGGCACCTCGCTTCACCAGACAGGTACTGGTGGGGGGAACAGAGAGAGAGAGAGAGAGAGAGAGAGAGAGAGAGAGAGAGAGAGAGAGAGAGAGAGAGAGAGAGAGAGAGAGAGTGGGGGTGGAGGTGGAGGTGATAAAAGGAATAAATGAACGGGATAGGAGAGGCAAGGAAAGGATAGAAAGGGAAGAGAGAAAGGTAGTTGAGGAAGATAAAAGAAGAAAGGAAAGAATGATAAGTAAGAAGAGGGAGGAAAGGAAAGAAAAGGGGATGTACAAGGATATTATAAAAAAGAGATATGGGGAACAGCGCACTTATAGATCTACCAAAGTAGTGAGGGATTGAATTGTTTACAAAGGGAACTATTAAGTGAACCGAAGTCCTCTTAAAGAAACTATATTGCAGCATGGGTTATATATTTTCGATGATAGGAGATAAATTAAAAGTACAATTTAAAGAAAATATTACAAGAGAGAAATACGAAAGAGTTGGGAAAAATGTAGAAGCAAATTATTAGACAATGGAGAGTGGAGAGATGATCAAGGAAACCAAGTCATGAAATACTAACTCATTATAATGACCTCAAAATTCTAACATGATTCTTTTATAATAGAAATACGAACCGTTACTGAATACAGTGAGAGCAATTGTCCTTAGTATACCAAGTGTGAGTTTTAATAAGATTGCTACGATGATCTGCATCATTACTGGGATTTACGGGACAGTTTCTTGTTGGTCGATTGAAAAGCTTGTGATTCACCCAACCATTCCAGGAAACAAGCAAACTGTTTCAGAATGCGAATAAAGATCTGTTTTGTACAGTGTGGCTTGGGAGACTAGGTATCCCTTCAAACTGTCCACAATATAGTATTCTCTTAAGTCATATAGCCTAAACAAAAAGGCCTAATGTTTTAAATGAGGTATGTTACACACATATAATTTTCAAGTAATGGATGCAGTTAACCAAACAATATAGAATGATGTAAGGGAGCGTCATTTACCAAAGAGCAACAGTCCTGTTGAATGTCCTCTATATATCGGCACTGCCGACCCCAATAAGGTATTTATTGGGTATTCAATATTATATCCCATCCATTTCTTGTACAAAATTACCACCAGAGAGAACTGGTTCCTTGTTACCCATGGGAGGCGTAAATATGAACTATTCCAGTAAACTACACTACAGGAGAAAAATTAAAGCCTCTTAGATTATCTATACATTGCAGCTATTTTCTGTGATATACACGTGTAATTATCCATCATATGATACCTAGGAGCACAAAGTTTAATGATAGGGTACTTACATTATCTCAGCGCCAGATTCACAAAGAAAGGTGTGTGTGTGTGTGTGTGTGTGTGTGTGTGTGTGTGTGTGTGTGTGTGTGTGTGTGTGTGTGTGTGTGTGTGTGTGCTCTATTATGTGTTGGCTTTTATCATGATCGAAAAATTTCAAGGAAGTTTGTCGGTCAGATTTTTTGGGGGCAACGCTCGTGCCGAGGTTTTATTTGACAAGACCGTAGAGGCACTCAACAGACACCTGGCCTCCCCACGTGACGACTTGGACCATAAATTCTGACTAAACATTAACTGGAGTAATTTGGTGGCTTTATCATAGGGGAGAAAAAAGCTCTAGGACCACAAAGGCAACACCTGTGCTCTACTGAAGCCTAGCGCCCACCCCGACTGTATACCAAGAGTTGTTGACCTTGGATGATGTGAGAGAGAGAGACAGACAATAGGTATCGGTACCTGGCCATCACACGCATATAAGTTATTCATATTGATATACAGTATACAGTACATACATTTTATTGACAATGTTTAAGTTTTTGTCCGAAACATTTACATACAGTTAGTGACTACGACACTCATACCTTCGTGTGTATTGCCTACAGGAAATGAATGGAATTTCAAAGGTGTTTGTTATTTATCAGAAGTGTAGAAAGGTTAATGCAGGAGTAGAATGAAAACTGATGGTATCATTGAGACACTGATAATTTTTTGAAAGAAAGAAGCATCTTAATTGCAAGAAAATAGTCATAGGCAAGCAGAGCAAAATTCTCATGGCGATACACCAGTCCCAATGTAATGATTCGATTAATGGAAATGTTGTATTGAGATAATGTATATTGTTGATAACTAACCACAAGGGGCCGAAGATGGATAACAATACAGTCTACGACATTCACATCCCATCAGGTTATTGAAGGCTAAAGACATCGGATAACAGGTCGGATCCCAATATATCTGCAGTCAATTTCTAGCTCACTTAAATAGTACTGGTAGTGAAATTGAAAGGAGTGTATAACACAAACTCTAATAGTGTCAAAACAAAGTAACGCCAGAGGACAATCAGCTTTTGTCCAAAAGTGCGGATATTTTTCTCTCACTGTACTTTCAAATATCAAGGTACCAGTCATGAAACTCCATGAGGGTACCAAGAAAATATGTAGAGAAGGACTAAGCCAGACAGTTCTAATTTTGCAGGACAACCTACTAACTTCCTGATAACAGGTTTCAAGAAGACATACACGATCCTTTCGCAAAACGTACTGGTATCAATTCGACACAAATACCGGAAAATTATAGATATAAATTCGACTTGATATGCTTACTCTCTGACAGTATCTTTTCTTCTCGTTAAGTTTTTATATTCTAAACCATGAGGCCATAAATGTTTATTTACTTGTATTTTATTCAACATACAGAAATTTATGGTTCTGATAATGCGTTGTGTTTGTGCATGTTTATTGCTCTTCACGACACGAGTTGCAGAGCGAACCCTTTTCTGGTGACAGCGTCACTTCTCAACAGTTACACTCTCCTCTTCGATTAACAATAGGCTAGAGACAGCACATGTTTTTTTAATCAAAGGAACAAGGTAAGCCAAGGGACCAACAAGGTGCCAGTATATAATAGCAGGCTAGTAAAGGACTAGAGGAGAGAAGTCCAGCAGGGGGTCAGTGAGTACTAAGGACTAGAAAAGGGCCAAATAGAGGTTCAACAAAGGGCCATGAGAGACAAGAGGTCCAGTAAGGGGCCAGGGTAGACCATAGGGCCAGCAACTAAACGTCTAGACAATCTCACATGGGAGTGAATTTCTCACAACTGGTACACAACATATCCAGCGGCCAATTAGGAAACGTTTGGCATAGCTGGCGTTACATAGTTGGATGGGGGAGTGTCGGGGGAGGAGGGAGGGAGGGATGGATGGGTGCTGGAAGGCAGGTAAGGGTGACAAGGGTGACCATGGTGTGGGGGAGGAGTAGGGGGGGGGGGACTGAGAGAATCTGGAACCATTTGTAGCCTTGATGCTGAACTGATAGTGGTGGTGATCTCCTCCCCCTCCCCTGCCCCGAAATCGCTTGTGTGTCGGGATGTAAAGCCAGGTGGATGGATGCTGGAGGTGAACAGGTGCTGCCCCTCCTCCCTCCTCCCCTTTTTGTTGGTGGGCTCGTGGTGGTTATGGTATTTCTGGTGCATTGATGGACATTTTATTTGTAGTAGTAATAGTAGAACGAAGGCGGCTTTTGCATGTTATTGACAGTGATGGTGAAGTGGTGTTTGTGGTTGCAGTGATGTAGTGATGGTTGTGGTGAATTGATTAGAGTGTAGAGTTATTCCTTGCAAAATTTCATTGGTGATAGTTGAGATTGTTATTATTTGTCATACATACAGGGGATCAAAAATATAATTTTCATGTTTTACGAGACAAAATATCGCAAGGTCACACACACACACACACACACACACACACACACACACACACACACACACACACACACACACACACACACACACACGGTAAGTGCTATTAAGAAACTATGTACCAGAGTAGAGTTTTTCCCCTCATCCCCCTAACTATTTTAGTGTTCCTTATCTCAGCCCTCTCTCTCAGACATTCCCTCCCTCCACTACCTTCCCAAACCTATTTTCCCTCATCCTTCCTCTCTCAGACCTTTTTTTCCTCACTCTTCTACTTCCATAGCGTCTCTCCCACACTCCCTTTATTCCAAATCTTCCCTCTCTCATCCTTTTCCCTTTTCCGCCTCACCTACACACTCATCCACTTCCCTCCTTCTCCACTGCATCCTGGTCTTTCTTGTTTTTTTTCCGTCTCAGCCCTCTTGCCTCACAGACAGTATTATCTTCAGCAATTTTTTCTATCCAGTTCCTCCGCACCCTCACCTTCTTCCAACTGCACTCCTTCTTACAAGCCTCCTCCTATGTGGGCCTTCTCTCTTATCCTGATCCCTTTCCCCTTCAATCCTTCCTTTATGTCAATGATCTTTTAGTCTCCTTCTGATACCATATTTCCTCCTCTAATCTTTACTATTTTATACCTCCGTTCTTTGACTGTTTCCTTATCCTACTTTTCCGGGACTTCTAAATCCAATACCTATTATATCCACACTATGATATACCTTATATTCCCACTAATCCTTCACCAATCATCCAAAATACCCTCTGTAAACACCCCTACTATGGTTTCAGAACGCCATCAATGTTCCCTCACCATGTCATTATCATTTGTTCATGATTATACCCTTACTGCTGTTTGTCCATTCCTTCACCATATTTAATTGCATCCTGCTGAGATCAAAAAGAGTACTTCCTCTAACCGGTGGATATAAACTGCTGCCAGACAATGTTTTCATTCCTCCTCCTCCTTCTCCTTCCTATTCCCTTCTACTTCTCTCACTCCTTCTCCTCCTCCTCCTTCTCCCTACTCCCTTCTCCTACCTCTCTCATTCTTCCTCCTCTTCCAGCTTTTCCTCCCTCTTCTAGCCTGGCATATCTCTTACTCAATAATAACCACAATGTGAGATCATTTGCCTAGTTTTATTGCAATAATAAGTGTTATTCTCGTCTGTATGTTTGAGGGTGATTCTCCCAGGTACGAGTTAAGAGAACAGACTCTTACCGCTTGAGTTCATCTATGCCTGCGAGATAGAAGTGGCTCCAGGATTGTTTGTATGAATTGTTTATTTGGACAACTATGGAGCCGGTTGTTGTCTAAATCGGCCGTATTCTTAATGCTTCAGGGTAGGTGTCTTCAGCTCCCAAACACACCCATCGGCTTAACTTTAAGGGATCGCTGTCTAGTTAATGATAATCCTAGTCACTCTGCAACTCTTATTCTTTAATATCTAGAGAACAGATCTGATAGAAAAATGTACCTTGATTCAATAATTCCCTCACACAGTATATACTCTCACTGGATAATTTGTATATTAGATTATTTATGTTTATTTTATGTTCACCAAAACTCTCGTTTTGTGATTATATATAGTGCTGCAATGTTGTTGGACTTGTAAAGCTTGTTACGTTGTGTCGGGAAAGTCACGAAGACAGTCATACACACACCTGTACAAGTTCATAAATCCACTGGTATTGTGGTATTGAGATTGATTATACTTATGCGAAGTGAACAAAATGATGCAGGTACTGTACGTGTTGATAACTTCCACATAATGCTTCGTTTGCCTATTAATAAGTACAACATGTTGCTTCAGTCTTTATTTATAACTCCCACACAGTACTTCAAATCTTTGTTAATATCTGCCACACATTACTTCAACCCCGTATTGATAACTCCCACACTGTGCTTCCATGCAGGAGGTCATGGGAGCCGGACTCAAGGGTGGCGTGATCGGCGACCACACGTCTCCCAGGGGGCCGCAAAAACTGGCACCACCGCCCCCTGCTCCGCCCCGCCCCGCCCCGCCCTTCCCTGCCCCTCCCTGTCCCGCCCCGCCTTACCGCACTGCAGCCTCTTGCCCCGCTTCAGATCACACCGCCGTTTCAACCATCTTCTCTCACCCGCAATATTACAAAGTCTATTTTGGAACCTGCATATTTTTTGTTTACACGGGAAAAACTTTTATCATTTGGACTAGGTGATTTTTTGTTTCATTAGTACATGCCAGTTAAGTACGGTCAGGATAGGTAAGGTTAAGGTAGGTACTTAATTTACAGTCGAACAAACCCACTGATGATCTAGAAACAATAAAAATATATTACATCCTTTTGTTGCAAAACTCTTGGGAATTATGCCTCCTCCTTCACTTTCGTTTACTAGACCAATATGCGACAAAAACATTGAAACTATTGGAATTAGGAAACAAACAACCTGTTGGCCAAAACGTGTGGGCCTGTGTATAATTTTTTTTGTACAATTAACTCTACCCTCGTCAGCTACATTTCACATTCCATACATCTGTCTTCTGTCCTGTTTCATGACAAACTACCGCCTCTTCTCAGTCTCAATTTAGTCCTTACCTCACCTCAGCTCCTTGCCTATTTGCTTTGCCATAGCTTCACTCTAAATTCAATACGTTCCTTTCCAGTACCCACCCTTGCATTCCATCGTCCAACTTCGCCTGAAACAGTTTCGCTCCCTTCCTTTTTGCTCGGCAATAACACCACCTTGGATTCAATACGACCTTCTCCTGTGCCCGCCCCAGCCTTTCATCGCTAAACCTCGCCTGCAACAATCTCACTTCCCGCATTCACTTCTTGCCTCAACGCCACCATGAATTGGATACGACCTTCTCCCGTACCCATCCCAGCCCTCCATCGCTTTGCCTCGCCTGCTACAGTCCCACTAGCCTAACCATGAGACGAGTCAGATAAGATAAGACGGTGTGAGAGGGGCAGTCATTTTGGCTTGCTGGGGTGTTGCAGCGTCATGGTTACCGAGGCTGGTGGCAGGGGTGGCAGTAGGGTCAGGAGAAGTGGAGGCGTGGTTCCTTCTCCACTCTCCTCTGCTAACACGGTATGACCCACCTTGTGCCTTTTTATACTGCCATGACCCTCCTGCACCTTCCGATATTTATACTGCCACTATGTATCTTTTTCTGCTGCCACGCTCTTCTTTTTCTCCACATCTACGGCTATGACTCCCCCTGTCCGCCACCCCCCCCTCTATTCGGTCGACTGTCTTTGTCTCCTCCTACACCACGACCCTCAGTGACCCATTCTCTCAACAACAACAACAACTGATACTGATCCCTCCAGCCACCCACCCCCTCTCTCCCCAATTCCACACCCATCATTGCTACCTCACCCACTCCACTACTCTCTTCCCTTCCTGCCCTCCTCTCCCCCAGCCACTGATACTCTGGTCTCCAACAAGTTTCTGAGAACGTTTATGGCAGAAGAGTTGAAGGCATCTGACCCCACCTCCTGGACACTTAACTAATGGCCGAGATGGAAGGGTGGAGAGGAGGAGGAGTGGAGAGAGAGTAGGAGGAGTGAGGCGAGTACAGGAGGAGTGGAGAGAGAGGAGAAGGAGTGGAGAGAGTGCAGGAGGAATGGAGAGAGTGGAGCGAGAGGAGGAGTGGAGAGTTCATAGAGAGAGAGAGTGGATAAAATGGATCGGTGGTAAAGGAGACGGATTTAAGTTAGATGGAAGAGAGGAGGAGAGGTGGAGAGAGTGGAGAAATGGAAAAAAAAATAATGGGCAGAAAGGTGGACGAACTGAAGCACATCGAAAGGGTGCCTCAAGTGGACGTGGTGGTAAGGCGGAGTGGTGATAAGATGGAAGGAAGGAAAGAGTGGAAGCGCGGAGAAAGTAGAGGAGTGGATAAAGTGTGGTGAAGTGGATGGGTGGACGGGTAGAAATAAACAGATGAAAGTTAAAAGGCGATAAGGCAGAAAATTTAACTGGTGGAGTGGTGGAGCACGAGAAAGTTTGGAAAGGTGGTATATAGCATGGTAAGGTAAATTAAGTGGACTTGTGAAGCTGGGTGGAAGTGTGGACTAAATAGAGGGGTGAATTAGGTGGAGGGGTACAGCCATCTGGAGTATAGAATGAAGGGACAAATGAATCAACAGGACTATAGTGGAGATTTGGACCATAATCATACAATATGTGAACTGGTGGATTAATGAGAGTACTAAGTGGAGCAGTAAAGCAATACACAAGGGTGACATTTCTCAAGTGGTTCCCAAGTGGAGTCTCCCTGCTGCCCCACCTCGCATACCTCCCTCAGTGGTATGTGGGGCATGTTGGAGGGTGGACCATGGGTGTGAGGGCCAGGGTATGTGAGGTATGAGGCCCAGGCAGGCCCGGTCATCTAGGGTCCCCAGTCAGCGGGCCACATGGACCATATTAATGACCCCAACTTTCATTGTTCTATCGACTGGCTTCTGAGTGGCTCACCCCGGCTACTTGGCTCACCCCTGCTGCTTGGCTCACCCCGGCTGCTTGGCTCACCCCGGCTACTTGGCTCAGCCCTGTCTCGCCTCATACTGTTTCACCCCACCCAGTAGTGACTCACCCCACCCAGTGACTCACCCCACCCAATGACTCACCCCTGCCTCACTCTCACCCAACCGTGTCTCTCCCCACCCAACGCCTCGCCCCACCCTACTCCACTACCTAGCTGTCTCACCCCAACCTGCCTCACTATCCAAACTGCCACACCCCACCAGCCACCTCACACCACTTACCTCACACCACCTACCTCACACCACCTACCTCATGACACCACCTACCTCACACCACCTACCACATGACACCACCTACCTCACACCACCTTCCTCACACCACCTTCCTCACATCGTCTCCATTACACCACCAATCCACTATATGTATTTTTTTGTATACAATTAATTTCAATTTTAGCAACAACCAGCTCCTCTTATCCAGGAAAATTGTTCATCTCGTTACCACTTCACTGGCCGGGAAGGTAGTGTGTAGTTTAGGTGATAAGGCAGAAGGCACGACGATCATCACCCTTCATCCCCACTTCTGTCACATATTTCGTTCTAATGGACAAGGCAACAACAAGGCTAATTTAGACCACTTCAAGTCTGTGCCTGGATCTTTTTCTCTCTCTTACACACACACGCACACACACACACACACACACACACACACACACACACACACACACACACACACACACACACACACGTCAAGACTTATGTACTGATACCCAACTGCAAACAGGGAGACACAAGGTAATGCTTGGAAAAATACAATTGTGACCATCCAGGATTCTAGGGTATCTTGCAGAGTTTGGTGTCCTTGTATTCAGCGAGTATTTGTAAAAATCGCAATTCCTCATCCATGGTCAATAAGTGGATTCGATCTCTCTATGAATATGGTGTCGGATTGTCATAATAATAATCCACTTAGGAGGTATCAAAGCTGTCATATTGAAGACATTAAACACTCATAATATCATTATCATTGTACTACAACAAAAATGTAATTAGTTACCATCTCCTATGCGGTTAAAATGTCTCTTGCAGTGGTTTGTTCATCTCAGAATCCACTACCACTAGATGCATTTTCTGCAATACATAACATTATTGTCGTGTCTGCAGAATCCACTTCAGTTCTTACATTCATCCATTCATTCACTCAAATAATCAATTGATGAACAAACTCTTTCAGTATATCATTCAATTTCTCAGTGTGTCAGCAAGTTAGTTAATTAATTAGTCAGTGAACGAAAGCACACTGCTGAACTTTGGTCCCTACTCTTTTCAAATTATATTAAACATCACTGTTTTCCTAATTGATTATCTAACTAATTATTTTTCCACTTAAAAACACAAATCAGTGCATACATATATATTTAAAAAATCCCTAAATAAATCACAAAATAGTAGTAACATAAGTATGAACATCATATTTTCTAGAATATTTTGAACACAATCTCATTTCATTTACTCTCTTGAGATAATCACATAGCAAGAATAAATATAATTGCAAAATTTAAACAGCACCGTTAGGTAATAATGCATAAAGAAAAGAGTAACAGATAGAGGGAGAGAAAAAGAGAAAGAACACAGGCAGACACAGAGAGATAAAATTATCAGTACATATATTTAATCAATTTATTAGTTCAGTAGTCAACCAAGCCTTCAGTTCACGGTCTGTAACACTCTAGTGATTTCTCTTATGCATCTCGTCCATATTTCCTAAAATGTTCTGTACTTTTTTCCAATCCTTCCATTATTTTTCTTACTTCAAATGAATTATCATTAATTTTATATTGTATCCTATCAAGGGTTACTGATTCCTTCTCTTTACCAGGAAACAGACGTCCTCAATAATATTAATAGGAATGTATTTCGTAGCATTTAGTTGCAATTAACCTTCCAATGGTCAAACAGAGTATTACTCCTTAAAGACGTTTATCAAAGGGTGAACATGGGTATCGTGGCAGATATTTTGCATTGATGAATAATTTTTCAAGGATACGTTCGTCAATGTTTATTCACTTTGTTATCGAAACAGCCTGAAATACCAATAAATACTCAATACGATTTCCCCAGCGCCTGTTACTTCCTCCAATTAAAAATTATATAGTGAAAGGAAGCAACACATGTGATTAAATCCCCTTCAATAACTTTTTGATCTAGGGGAAATAATATTTGCCTTATTTTTTTTAAATATCGTTCTCTAACAATTTGTTTGACATTATGTATACAGACAGGTATACAATTTAGTGTGAATAAGGTAAATGGTAAACTCAGCCCACATATCCATCGTGGCGACAATCATTAAACGCATCTAAATAAACATTTCTATTCATATACTGACGTCTCTACACTGACCACCCATCACGAGTTCTCAAGTTGGAAGTTATTGGTGGTGAAGTTGTTATATTTACATAATTAGTTGTCTTGGGCCTCCGAGGCGGCAGTAATTAATGTGTAAATTAGGTGTGTGTGGTTGTAGATGACTGGTTGCCCCGAGCTCAGAGACTAGGGAGGGGTCGCCTGCAAAAACTGGAGACGCCTCCCTTGAACACAATAGCTCTTCCCTGCATCTCAAGCCACTTAAAGCGTGGGATAAGCAACCAGACTTAAAGACACACTCTACAAGTAAAGCATTTACAATTTTTTCCCCTAAATTTAAAAGGAATCTTGTAAAACCAGGGATAACAACTAAACGTATAACGGTACACTTTCATTAGGACAACGTACATTATCAAGTTATGGGTATTGGCCAGCGTTTTTCCTAGTCAAAAAGGGACTCCCGTAATCAAACAATTTTTTTTGTCTCAAGTACTCTATCAGTTTGATGAACTATAATTATGTTATTACATAGATAAGCCTAAATCATTTTCTCTTCACTGGATATATTTCAGATTGGTTGTCCCTCTATCCTTCTCATCCATACCAGCTTCTTCAACATACTGTACATAGCAGTTGCTTATCTGAAGTTTATTTCTTTTCTTTATTAATTAATGAGATAATGAGTTTATATTGCATTCTCGTGGTCACAAAGGTCAGCTCAAGACGTCTTCAGAATACCGGGAGTCAGTCATGTCTAGATTCAATCCATATCAAGAGAACACTTAAACTTAATTATATGTTATTTCAACTTACGCGGAGATCGCTGGGCAAAATTAATACATTATCAACATCATGACCCCTTTCATTTCTTTCATATATAATATTTTGTAGCTCGGGTTCAGTGTTTGGTGGTCAGCTTAAATTTCAAGCAATAGTGCAGTATAGGCTACGTCCCTTCCCACCTCTCCTCTGAATTATCCTCTTCACCTGTATGCTGTTTTCCCATCTCAATCACTTTACAACAGATTTATCTTATAATAATTTACTCTCCCACCTTCCCTAACCATCACATCGTTCACAACACCTACCTCTCAATTATCATCATCCCTCTTATCCCTTTCCTTTTTTGACCAACCCGTCATTGAACCTTCCTTAATCTTTCCCCTGATCTATTTCTTCCTTTCTCATTTCATTCCCCCGATGGGAGGTTGTTACTTGTAGAGTTAATGATAATAATACCTAGTGTTTTGCCACACCTTCAGTCCCGATTCATTAATATTCACCTCATCCCTCCTTCCTTTATGTTTTTTCAGAGTATCCTATAATTCCTATTCTTCCTCATCATCCTCTCACTCGGCAACATAGATTACAACCGTTTCACCAGAGTCATACTTACAGTTCTTTATTCCAACAGTCAGTAAATCAATTAATTAGGTAATATCTATGTAAGTCTCAACTACCATCTTGTTTCCTCGCCCGTCACCTCCGGATGCTCCTTCTCCTTATCTATTTTTGTCCTTGTGATTCTCCCTCACTCATCCAATGGCAATATCAACTGTGTGACAACAATTTCCCTCTTACTGGACACAAGCCACTTAGCCTACCTAATGGGGTAATCTCTTGTGATAAAATTGGCAAGCTACTCATTCCTCCAGGCTAAGCGAGGAAATAGAATACTTCAGTGTAGGAGGAGGGGATGTGTTAGATAGCATAAGTAGGAGGAATTAGTAGTCCCATAATCTCACCACGAGAGAGATTACCTACTTTAAACTATACTCAAACATAGTAGAAAAAGAGAACTACCGCCAGCAGTAAATAAAGTGAAGTCGGTAATCAGCTGAGTATTAGCAAACGCCACCACATCACAGAATGGTAAATAAGCAACGAAGCTGGTCTTATGTGGATCAGACTTTTACCCGCCACGACCCTGACCGCTGCCTGATTACATTCTGCCCACCACCACCTCCACCACCACCAGCCACTGGGACGAGGTGCAGGAGGCCCACACTTAACTTGCTCAATAAACACCGATGACAGGGATGGGATTCGAACCCACTACTTGAAGCAGAGGAGGAGAAAGAGAAAATTACAAAGGACTGCAAAAATTACAAACGACTTTCTAGGAGCAATGAGTCCGTTGAGTTAAAATATTTTCACTAAACTATCAACATGCTGGAAAACACAATAATTTGGAAGGCTAATCCCTCTCCAACAATTTCTCTAGCCGTAACAAAATGGAAAGAAACACTATACATCACGGATAATTCACATAAAATTATATTACAAATTACAACAGAGAGAGAGAGTCAAGAGCACAGAATTGAGAAATAATTAGTCTGCCAGTGCCCTGAGACGCGATTAACAAAAGAGGACCAACCTCATTTGGTGGAGGATTAGATTGAGTAGCACCACTGAAAATTCTATTCTGCGATTTGTGACCATTTCATGAATTATTACAATCTGACAAGTAGTTGACATCAGCATTTTCGAACAAAACCTCTGTAAATATTAATTATTAATTTTGTACTTATAATTTTAGGTTTGAATTGAAAAGTATCTTCTTTAATCTTATTGCTAAATGCCTGTATTGCGATTAAGAGTGTTTTTGTTTGCATTATTTAATACTTTGGTGTGCTTAACCCTGCTGGGCATCAATTTTAATCCGAAACTAAATATTTTTGGGGGTTTAGTGAGATTACTGCTAAATACTCCCCATAATTATTGTACGGCAGGAGTTTCAGAAGTTTGTCAACAAAAAGTGCATTTAGTTTTCCATTGTCTCCCCTTCTATAGTTGACTAGTTTTTCATCAGTTTCGTTTAAATTTATATCTTAAGGTGTACTGTTAGAATATACTTATGAATTTGTGATCACTAGAGCTAAGTTTAGGAGTAATTATGACGTTACTACCCAGGTTGTCGTCTGTTGTTAAGATAAGATCTCTGATGTAATTGCCTCTTGTTGGATTTTCGACGTGTGGGAATAATGCACTTTCTTATATATCTGATTATAGGTCATGATGGCCTGAATGGTAGTATGATGCTTCACCCCATTTCGTAATCGGTAAGGTGAGGTCGCCAGACGTTGCTTGTACAGTCTTCCTGGTAATATATATACAGTATATAAGTTTCATTTTTTGTTTATGTTATCTCTCGTATATACTTGATAATATATAACTAGAAATTGTGGTTAAGTTGTAATGTTGTAATTCAGTTTAGGTTTTACAAATGGCTGACGTGTTTTCATTGACAAGAGAAGAAGTATAGGAAGAACTAGAAGCATAAGTAGAAGGAGAAGTAGAAGCATAAAAAGAAGGAATAATAGAGAGAGGAGAATAAATCAAGATAAGAATAAGAATAAGAAATATAATGTGGAAGACAAGGGAGTGGAGGGTGTAGGAGTAATTGGTTCACACTCAATTTGTTTAATAAGCACCAATGACAGAGCTGCATATCAAACCCATTAATAGATGATGAGTCAACTGACGTAAGTACATTTTTGCCAATCAGTATAAGAAGGTGAAGACCAACACTTAACTTGACAAATTATACATCTCTGAAGGAGGTGTGATACACTTCTATTACTGCACTTATCTGGCTCTATAAAATCGCCTGACTGAGTTCTGATACCAGCCCACTAAATGATGAGCTGATAGTATGTGAGGTAGTGCTGCTAGAACATATATTACACATGATATCTGCATGATCACAGTGCAATATGTTCAAATCATGAGACTGTTAATATACTTATTCAGTAATGCATTCTGGATAGTGCAGTCATATGTGTCTTAAAATGAGTTGAGTGGTTGCTAAGTTGAGTGGGTGCTCAGGGCAGCGGGCTTATTCCCAAAGTGATTATTAATTAATATTCTACATGTTCTTTAATAATAAGCATGAATCACAACGTCTACAGTTATATATACAAATTTGTGTTACAGTCGCCTGTTTATTATACGAGACGTGGATACTATGTGTGTTTTTATCTATTACGTGAAAACAGTCAAAAGTCACGATTGTTATTCTTTTCTACATTGGGGAAGGTGCAGAATAAATGCTAAAGACCCTCGTTAATTATCTTCACTAATGAGATATTAATAATGATAATTAATGGGTAATCAATTCATATCCCTGTTGGTTAATTGTATTTAATAACATAGTGAGAGTCTGTAGATCATAACAATGTAAACGTCATGAATGAAATCATAATATATAGTTCATATATGCGGTGGCTGTGGGTTCCTTCTTCGGCCGATCGTCACTGGGCACAACTTCGATCGATTGGGGAGTAAGTAGTGCCTTCTAGTGTAAGTAAAAACATATTGGTAAGAGTTGAAAGAATAATACTTCGCTGAATATATACTACTAAGCGGATCCCTTATTACTAATACTGAAGCAGGCTTATTAGTGACGTAATTTGATGGAATCATTAGCACTCCACATAACAGAATTCCCCTTAATTAAGTCTAACAGTGGACGCAAGAGAAGGTTTGGGTTGCACACTTTCTCTGGAGGGTTTTCGTCATTAAATTAACCAGAAGAAAGATGAAACTGCGGAGTATATTGCTGCTGATGAATAAATAATCTTAATTTTTTTCAATAACAATGGATGCAATATTATATCAGTGCAAAAAATACAGACTGCGCCTGTTATATTCTTGCATATCATTAATTTAAATCCACTAGAATTATCCTCACAGGGAAAAGTTCTTGTACAAAAGATGTCGGACAATATATATTTTTACAAGTTTTCTATATAATAATTTTGCACCCACTGAAACAAGTTACCAACAAACAACAATTGCCCTTACAATCAACTGACACAAATAAAAACAAGTTACACAAGCAGCAGTTAAAGGCACAAGCACACCCAGGTCTCGGCAAGACCTCAGAATACCTGGCAGTGAACTCAACAACAAACCTGAGCAAAGGTATAATTCAGGGCAGTTAATATGAGCGTAACTGTGGCCAGCTCTAAGGTGTGTCGTGTTCAGCTTCTGCCTTTCACCCCACACCTCTCTGCCTGAAAGGGACCTCGATCATGCAACAAACTCAAACTTTACTTTACCGGGATCTGTAATTCAACCTCATCAAGACTACAGACTTTTCTTATACAAGGAACTATATTGTGTCGTGTCCAGATCCTGCGTTACACCATCACACACCTCTCTACCTCCAAGGGACCTTTGTCATACAAGGACATCTAACACTACCTTACAGGGATCTACAATTCAACCTCATCAAGCCTGCCAACTCTACCACAAGAGGAACTCATTTACTTCATCTCTAGTGTATAATTTTGACTCGTAGGGACTTTCATTTTGACATCCTTTTCATTTGTAATTTAAATATAAATAGTAAAATACTTTAATTTGCAGGGACTTTAATTCACAGGAACTACTACTACCTCTCTAGACCCCGCCACGACAACATTCTGACCTCTTCACCTCTCATGTCTCCTCCTGGTCTGGCAAGTATTTCTGACACACTCGCCAGAACCCCCACAGCAGCACCGGGTTCTGGCTGGGAGGTGTGCAGTGGAATTAGACAGGAGGGGAGGGAGGAATACAACGTTGTGTAGAGAGTAAAGGAGGAAAAAGGAAGGTGAGGGGAGAGAATGTTTGAAAGAGAGTTTGGCATGGCATAGACAAATCTGATACTGTATGATTGCATAACGTAGAATTGAGAGTTTCAATAATGTGTGTGTATAGTTATATTTACAGCTAAACAAAACTCCAAATTTTCTAACAAAGTAATGTTTCTAAACAAATTCAAGTCTGAACAGGGAAGACTGATTTAAGGCACACAAACTTCCCGAAATCCAACTGCTTTTTCAGTTACATCGCAAACTCTAACATTCATAAAGATATAAATGAGCAGTACACATCTCCTCTGTATGCGTGTAAACCCTTTGTTTTATTTAAATTGTGAAGGCATTTTGTGTATTTGCAACACTGTACTTTTCATGCTTTACCGTTAGACAGTAGAGGCGATAGTACTGTGGGTGGAGAGTGCCCGTGAAAAGAGGCAGGGAGTGATAATACAAAAAAGAAGGAAGAGATGGAGGATATAATGTGTTGTGAGGAATTGTGTGAGTTTGTGTGTGTGTGAGTGTGTGTGTGTGAAGGAGACGACTTTTATGCACGGCAAACAAGCCAGGATCTTACCTTTGTCTGGGAAACAGCATTGAGCCTCACCTTTGTCTGTTGGAGAAGTGAAAATAAATATATTAGATAAACTAAACATTTTGTATATATATGTGTGTTTCGGCTGTCAGAATGATAAATCACGACATGTAAACTGCATAAGAAACAATAGTTGTGAGTAGACAAGTGACAGTAAGCTATGCATGTATTATTTTGTACAAAGAGGGGGCGCCACAAGTGACCCCTCCCCCTTCCATGCTAAAGAGGACTCATCCCAGGTACCGCACGGCAACTCACTCCTTCCTCCACTCCTGGCCCGAGGGGAATGGTGGAGTCTTAGTTAAAACGCAGTGATGTAATGAAGATGCTGTAGTGATGTTGTTGCTGGCATGTTCCTGTTACTTGTGATAATAATAGTGGTGGTGATGGTAGCGCTAGTGGTAGTGTTATGGTGAAGTGTGGGTGGTTAAGGTGATTTGATTGTGGGGTTAGTGGTGGTAGAAGTATTGAAGTCTTGTCGAAAGAGAAAAAGTGTAGTGTCACCTAACCCGGACATACTGATTCTCCCAATGGCCCAGCTCGTAATATTAGTAAACTTTCTGAACCTATATAGTGGGAAATAAATCTACAGTTGAACACATTTACAAAACTATTATACGTCCGATCACATACAGAAAGAAGAGGGTTTTTGAGACCTCAAGTATTCGTCAAAGCTGAGTAATGAATCACACACCTTTATTTTTTTTTTACTGAAAGAGAAAATCCACCACAATTACTTTAACTTTCTTTACACTGTAAGGGAACTTATAAAAAAATATTCTTGATCCAAAGACAGATCTGAATCTTTCCTAAAATGTAATCACTTGTTGCCGATAGAAACCCTGACGTTGTAAAATATAAAACGAACTAATTATGTAACTTCTGTGACAAGTAACAAATGTATACTCATAGACACTTACGAGTACAAACAGAAAACAAATATTCACACACAAAACATAAATGCTTAAGAGATACATAGACCCTTCCACACAATAATGAGAACCCAGAAATCAAGAATAACTTTCACACCTAACCTATTCTCATGAGTACGGTAATAGTACTAATCTTTATTATCTGTCGTGTTTATCTTTAATCTGTTTTGCGACTGTTGTATACAAAAACAAGTTCAACCAAACTCCATTGCCTCAGCCACACATCCTCCCCCTCCTCAAATTAGTGTAAATAATATCACTAAAATTACACCAGGTTTCGAACATGAATGATAGCCAATTATTGATGCATTATAGATATAAACTAACGTACATCGACCATAAAATTATCAAAGTTATGTTTTATACAATTAAGGAAACACTGGATTTCAACAAGCATATTCAAATGACTCCGAAACGGATAGTAATAAGGGCATGATATTTATACACACAACTCTCATTTTCAACAGTGAAACCAAAAGAAGAGATATATTTACTGACACACCTACATATAAGTCAGTAGTCAGATGAGTCATGATCAGTGTACATGGTTGTACAATTTCTTATGTGTACTTTCTCTCAGGTGTACGGTACTTCTGTCAGTATATTAATTTTGTACTTCTCTATTCACTTTGCTGTGTTTGCCAAGTTATTTCTTCGTCAGTCCTTCACCACAGCTTTTCATTTAATCAGAACTCAGCACTACTTCCCTGTATTATACCTTTAACCATTTCCAATCATGTATTC
Organism: Petrolisthes manimaculis; assembly: GCA_034508575.1. NCBI lineage: Eukaryota > Metazoa > Arthropoda > Malacostraca > Decapoda > Porcellanidae > Petrolisthes > Petrolisthes manimaculis. The sequence continues at coordinate 19,681 of JAWZYT010001961.1, forward strand.
TTTCTATTTCAATCAGCCCCTTCAATCTCTGCCTTATTCTTCTTTGGTCGGCTTCAGAATTCCTTAACATTTTACACACATCTCCCACCACTTATTCGCTTTCCTCGACCAATCCACACAGCCCCAAGCCTTCCCTACATCATCTCTCACAGTCCTAGTTCCTACTTCAGCCAGCACTCAATACCCCTGTCGTCCCTCACGGCACCCCATTCCTTCACTTCGTTTGACCCCAACTGGTTCAGACCATCTCTCAGCAAAGGCTGTTTTCTCACATCTTATAATTATGAGTTGCAATTCCACCTTCAGTTTCACCAAGCAAAGAGGCTTTGTTTTATTTAGTTTCATTTATATACTGTATACTTTGAATAATATGATAAGCCAACTATTGCAGTGGGTCGAGTAAATCTGTTAATAAAACATTTGTGAAGCTGGTGTCCAGTTCTCTGATATAATCCTATTACGATCGGATGTTTATGATAGTCAATATTTGTCTATATTTTGGTATTTTGTTTTACACCATATTACAATGAACAATACTGCTTACTGACCTTTACACCTTACACATTATTGTCGTATTTACTACAGTTTACTTATACGTAAGAGTTCTTCATCGTCTATAAACAGACGTACGAAAGATTTCACATCGTTACAACTCACATCTTTTCTCTCAACCAGTTTTCTCCCACTGTCATTTCTCAAATTCATCCCCTCTTTTACAATTTTATAACTATACAGCAACTTAAAAAAAAAAAAAAATCTATATAATAACAAACGAGATGGAGATGGTTGAAGCTGCTCTTTTCGAAATTATTTCTAGGCAACGATATAATGGCAAGGATTTTATCAGCTTAGGGACGCCCCCGCCCCTTGTACTTATAAATGGCTAATGATCCTAGTACAACTGATAGTCATAAATTCTTCTTAATTACACGGCTAAATCATCTGCTCCCTCACTCCCTCCCTCCCCCCCCCCCTATCTCTCTCTCTTTCTCTCTCTCTCTCTCTCTCTCTCTCTCTCTCTCTCTCTCTCTCTCTCTCTCTCTCTCTCTCTCTCTCTCTCTCTCTCTCTCTCTCTCTGTTAATATATATATATATATATATATATATATATATATATATATATATATATATATATATATATATATATATATATATATATATTATACAGCGACTAAGGTTTCTTTTTCATACATATGAACGCTTGCTGCCCCATTCTATATCAGCCAATGATCTTACATGTAGTTAATATAAGGCAATTTCAAAGTATGTATAATTTGCTCTATATCATTTTCAATTATACAAAAATGAATCAGTGCTGTATTTATTCACTTCATTAACATTTACACAACTCATGTCTATTGCTAAGAGCGCGTAGTACCAAAATAACAAACGACACTTTCTTGTGACCATTGCCTAACCTCACTAGGAGAAATATCACGGCATAAACCCAATTAGTGTCAATGCCTAGATTTCTCTTGTTTATCATCACGCTCTCTCCTCCCGCCAACTGTTCCATGACTTCTCAATGTCGAGGTTCGTGATGATATCTTTACTCTGTCATTTGTTGCTGGAGTCTGTTGGATATAACTGGGCTTCTCTGTCTGGATGGGACTGGGGACCTGTTGTTTCATTGACTGGGCTGTACATTATTTTGTTCTGCATTTAGACTGGTCGTTGGAAGCAGTTGTCACTCATACATTATAAGGGAATATAATCTGTTGTGAGTTGATTGAAGAGTAACATATTCCTCTTGAGTCTAGACTATGCTACTAACATATCTCCTTCACTTATATTGAATTATGAATCTTCTTCTAGATAAAATTTGGATGAATCATTCCTCCAATTAGCTCACTACATACTGCCTCGTTAAAAACAAGGAAAAGTTGCCTTAATGAGTTTTGGTGGAGTCATAGTTTTCATTAGAAGTTATTTTTTCTTTGCGTATAGCCTGTGTTACCTCTGTTGCTCTATAGATTATAAAAGCATAAACATAACAGCATCGTAACTATTCTCTTTTTCTCTCCTTCTCTATTTATCTACTTACACTTATCTACTTTTTTTTCTATCTGCCTTTCTACGTATCTATGCAATTGTTTATCCCTCTATTCATGAGTCTCCCTGTATATCTAGCTATTGCTACCTGTCAGTCTATCATTATCTGGATATGAATACACAATTCCTTTCCATAATTGTGTGCATGTATGCCTTTTCTATCTCCCTACAATGCCAAACAAATACTACTGATGGCAAGATATGAGCTCCCCCGCTACATGCAATCTCTCTTGAATATAATTAATATATTAGAAACAACCAGACAATTATATTCCCGAAGTAATTATAATGTTTTCTCAAATACCTCATACTTACTTTGCTCAAGTCTTCTGTAACACCTTTTTTTAGCGATATTTGTAAAACAGTGACTCATTTGTCAGTTTATAGACAGGGCGACAGTTCTGTTATAATTGCTAACTTTGGAACTGTGCTGTCGACATCTATCACACACATCACGACTTGTGATATTACGCGCCGCAATAACGAGGTCATATACAGTAGAGCCAGAAGAATGTGATAGAAAGATGAGACAGCAAGGAGGAAAGAAATGGAGAGAAAAGAGGGACAGTTGAAGAACTGAAAGAGAGTGGCTGGGGCCGAAGGGGTGCCAACATCCTTAGTGTATTACCCACATCATTACAGGCAATACCCCCCAACGGGATCACGATTTGCGAACTGGCACTCATCTGCTGAGTGTAGGACAAGAAGTAATTTCTCGAATACAATAACAGTAATAATTCCAGTGAAGGTGCTTTATGAAGCTTGGTCACCTTCCCATCGTTAGGATTAATAGTTCATTTTATATTCACTCTCTTCTCTCCTTTATATTCAGACCCAATTTCTGAATTATTTTGACTTTGTTTTTCTTGTTCGAGAAAATTAGTGCTCACGTCTGAAACGTGTTGCATAATCCTAGATGCTGCCTTTCAAACGTGCGCTAAATGGGACTAAATTTAATACATATGACTTAAAGGATCGAAAGTTGTTGTGCAGCTCCCCCTAAAGAGGTTAGTTCAAAGCTTTATTCAAGCAACAGTTCATGTAAGACTATATATCTATAAAGTACATTTGTACATTATCATTATACTGGAACAAAAAATAGTTCTTCTCTTACAAAGATAACCTAGTTGTGTGTTGACACTCCTTGCTTTCTTTGACCTGAAGCACATATTAGTTGGCAGAGTTGCTGCATCACTGTTTTGTACTGGGAACTGGAACCTAGTTGTGACGGTCATATTGTAATTTAAGCCGTACTTTGTGTCGCTGGCTTATGAAAGGTTTGCAGAGCCAACGCCTTTATTTTGATGTTTATCGACAGAGCCTGTTGTCTGTTTACCATGATATTACCAACCAACTTATCTATGTTAATTGGTTTGCTGCTAAATGATAAGCAAGGTGTGTATGATATTTAAAACGGTAAACGAAAATATCGTGAAGAAAGAGGCTGTGATAGTTCTGTCATAAATACAACTCTATGACATAATACAATAAGGAATTTATATTTTCAAAGTCGAGAAAGCTTTCCTCTAAATAGTTAAAGACATGGATGAAAAACACCTTTGTCACGAGTACTAAATATTATATACTAGCGACGTAATAATGCAGTGTTGTGTCGAGATTGGACTGATTTCGTTGATAAAAGTATAAAGGCCAGCATGGAACGAGGAAGGTGTAGTAATGCTTTATGTGTGATTAGCCTATTGTAAGATGAGGGACACCGAACTAATAAATTTGTGAAATGGTTTATAAGAATATGTAAGTACAGAATTATTGTTTAAATTGATCGAAGCTATCAACTTTATTAGACCTACTAGAACAGACACTTCTCAAAGGTTTGTGATAAAAACCGAAGATTCTCCGACCTGCTCTCCTTTTCCTTTTCTTACACAGCTGCTGGAACCAACATTTGAGGGACGTAATCTGCTCTGGGGAATTTGGAGCCAACATAATCCTCCAAACCATATTCTGAAACATACCTTATAATTTCATAAAAACTGAGGGACTTTGCTTCCTGGTATAGTTTGGAGGAATTGGTGATCCTCCAAGTTTCCACATCAGATTTCTCCTCATGAAAGCAACTAAAACACAGACTGTAGTAATCTGAGTCAGCATCACGCTTATAAAAAGTCAGGAGATCAGAATTAGCTTCTTTACCGACCGACCCGCTGTTCCGTTAATGATGCTTCCTTGCACAAAATGTCGTTCACGCAAAACACCGAAGCTTCCTTATCATTTTCTCGGGTCACGCTAGCGGAAATAACAGAATTATAACGACATAATAACACACACACACACTCACACTCACACACAAAAACACACACACACAAACACACACACACACACACACACACACCTGGATATATTGATGCTCATAATCTTCACTGTTTTCCATTTTACAAAAGACATTTAACTATGGAACACGATTCTCTCATCCATATTTCATTCCATCTCTACAATTTTTAGAGTTTGGGGTTCTCGGTTCAAGGCATCAGCTTCAAGTTGATATAATGTTGTAACTACTTTGCTTTCTTATTAAACCCTATGTAGGATAGGTTGATTGTAATTTTTAGTTTCCTTTGTTGTATAATAATGAGGGAGTCATTGATGGTGGTTTCTTTCCCACAGTATTGCCAGATATTCAGAACTAATAAATTAACTGATTGTGTTTGGGTATCTTAACTCTAACAAATGACAAAATGTGGAGCAATTGAAATATGAGATATGGAACCAGGTAATATGTGAATCAAAAGTAATGTGAATCCCGGGAAATGTAAACCTACAAAATGTAAACCAGTTGTGGTGACCCATCACATTAGTTCATTTAATTCATACGGAATTAGTGGGATATAAATATAGTTAATGTGAACAACACCTTATGTAAACCCAATTAATGAATAAGAAACAAGTGAGATGTGAACCAACCACATGTATTATGTATTTTTAATACTTTATAATAAGTAAGAGGTATGTGAGACATATATATATATATATATATATATATATATATATATATATATATATATATATATATATATATATATATATATATATATATATATATATATATATATATATATATATATATATACACCGAATCACCAAGACAAGACCTGCAGCCACTAGTTACTTTAACGAGATGATTTTAACTGTGGAGATATAATTAGTTGTGCATTAAGGGACCCTTTTATGTAGTCAGGAAATTGGAGATTAATGAGTCCTTCAATTATTGCCACGAAACACCGCCTATATGGAAGATACTTGTTTCGTGGAATGGTCAGGAGGAATCAGAAGCGTCCAATTTTCATACACGATCAGAGGGTCCTTAAGGCCAAGTTAAGATATGAGAGTGGAAATATGCTTGTGTGACAGGACCAGTGTGAGAGGTGGGTGTATATATGATGTTGTGTCAGGTGCAGTGTAATAAAATGGTGTATATGTGATGGTGTGGCATGTGAAGGATGAAAGGAGTATGTATAATGATGGTGTGTGAGGTGTAGGGTGTGGTGTGTAGGGTGAGAGGTGTAAGTAAGAGTTATTTTAAGTGTAGGGTGAGAGGTGTATGTGGATGTGTATGAGGGTGCGTTAGGTGTAGGGTGAGAGGAGTATGTCTATGTGTATGAGAGTGTGTTAAGTGTAAGGTGTGAGGGATCTGTGCATGAGGGGTGCGTTAGGTGTAGGGTGAGAGGAGTATGTGTATGTGTATAAGGGTGTGTTAAGTATAGGGTGAGAGAGAGGTGTAAATATGATAGTGTGTCAGCAGGTCCTCCCACACCCCGGGCACATCACAGTCACACCAGGCAGGCAAGGACCGGTTTGAGAATTTGAAATGCAAATAACTTTTTTAAAATTAATGAGCACTGCCTATGCACACTATTTATCCATGTGAACGCCGAGTGATTTACAGTAGTGTTAGTGCTGATGAAGACAGTGAAAGTAATCGCAGTGACAAAATAATGCTAATAGCTATGTCCTGTGACTATGTTCCATGATGATGTCTATGATATTCCAATACTGATGCTCTGTGGTTAGGGCAATTATTATTTACTCAGTAGTGTGTTTATATCAAATTAAAATTATATTTAAGACGCTACAGATATTTATTTATATAACGGACCCTGTGTCACGATGAACATAAAGAAAACTATTCAATATTTCGAATGTTTTTAAGCATGCTAATCCTCATACAAACAAACTAAAAGCGTGATTTATAGTGCCTGTGTTTATATGAATAATACCGTAACTGGTTTTGCTCACACGGCAGAGTGTCGTAACAATTATGCACTTCTTTTTTATGATAATTCTCCTGCATTAATAATATAAGACCCCTCCACAACCTCTCCACTCTCCCATGGCCAGCTGAGCGGTTGGGACTCCCCTTATCATGGTACAGTGTTCACATCCCAGCCAGTCTGATACTGTGATAACCTTACTTAGTATTAGTCACATGGCAGTACTAACACAATATTTTATATATTTATCATGAAACCGCTACATTGCAAGCTCCAAATCTTAATATATATATATATATATATATATATATATATATATATATATATAATATCCTGTGTGGTGTAGAAGTGATCCTGGCTAGTTAGCTGAGGTAGGTACTGTGGGCTTCGGCGTAGTAGTGTGAATCATCAATCATTCTCGGCATTTGCATGCTCTCTCTCTCTCTCTCTCTCTCTCTCTCTCTCTCTCTCTCTCTCTCTCTCTCTCTCTCTCTCTCTCTCTCTCTCTCTCTAAATTTAAATACATTCTCACGGCTAACATAACTTCCATCTCACACTGTCTTTTTCAATGTCATAACAGACGATACACATACATATTCGAGACTACAGGAAAAGATTGGTGCTTTATTTTACATTATGTTCTATGAGTTCTATGTATGCAAAGTTCAAACTACTTACTGCAGACTTCCATATCTAACGTTTATTCATATTTCTATTATTCCAATTTTCCACAACAGAGAACTGCAAACCTTTTTATAAGATAGGAATTTTTCCTTTTCAGGTTTGTTTTCCTCATTTCTCTTTAAATTTAATATGACCCTCAAAGTTTCAACAAATGTTCTGTAGTTTCTCTTTTCATTTATTTTCTGTATTGTCTATATTTTTCTTTTCTTTCACTTACCCTTCTCTGATATTTCTTTCTGATTTTATCATGTATCTTGCTTCCCATTCTTGTGTATACTTTGTTATTGTTCTCTTCTCTCTGAACGTTCATTATCAGGTTCGCATTTGTATATTCTGAAAACTGTCTTGGGCTATATATCTTATGTTTTCCTGACCCTCAGATTTCTTAGCCGTTCCTCTGATAACTCACTCCCACTGTACTTTATTACTGGCACTCATCATTCTCCACCTTTCTCTTCCCCTTTTCTCCTCGCTCAGTCTCTATAAACCTCTTCCTTCTCTTTAAAAACTTACCCTTCCCTGTCCAATTTCTAGTATTACTCCACTCTTGCTATTTGTTTTTAATCATTCTATCCCATTTTCAGCCTCTCACTCGCTGACCTAAAACCATCATTTCCTCTCCTAGTCAACCCTGTCCCTCCCAAGGCAACTCACAGCCACCATTACTCCTCCCAATCTACCCATCCTCTCCCACAACATCATTTCTCCTCACAGTATTCTCCGTCTCATCCAAAACACCCCATGCATTATCACCACATCCCCTCAAAGTTATATCCCTCTCTCCCCTCCCAGTAATCTCTCTCTCTCTCTCTCTCTCTCTCTCTCTCTCTCTCTCTCTCTCTCTCTCTCTCTCTCTCTCTCTCTCTCTCTCTCTTCTTGGTCAGCCCATCACCACTATTTCCTCTCCATGTCCACCTCCCTTTCCCATGGTCACCACGCTGATTGATTCACCGGCACGTCACCACTCGACCAGCATGATGGATGATACAGCTGCTGGGATGTGTATATGGAGGCTGGTGGCACGTAGGTCAGACCCAGAGACGAGGAGGAGAGAAGGGGTGAATAAAGGGGGTTATCCATTGTGTGTTAAGGGGGGGGGAGGGAGGGGGGAAGTGGAGGCTACTGATTCCTCATAAATATGCTGGAAAAACAGACATACTCGTACGTACACCCTGCTCGGACACTGAGGTTCACGTCAAGACCAATACACTATAGACTCTTGGTTTTGGTACACGTGAGGTTAAGGGGGTATTCTCTCATGGGTTGACTCAAGGCCATTGACCCGTCCACAGGATGTTACGAAACGGATCTTCTTTTCGTCCCCTGAGACAATCGTCCTTTTTCTGGCCAGGTTATGCAATATCAGTGGTTAACCGGAGTTAATGTGAGTCAGAGGAGTAATATCAATAATGCTTTTTGATTAATTCTCGTCCCGGCTACCAAGGCCATAATCGAGGGAGGGACGTTGATTTAATTAACAGAGGCAGGTTACAGTCAGCCAGGGGTGTATGAGGAATGTATGAAAAGGTTGAAAACAAATATAAAACGGGTTGTTTAAGGAACAATATTTTGTTGACCAATTGAAAGCCATTAATTCTGCCCAATTATATAAAAAAACAATACATGTACATCCAATACGTTGTAAGTTAGAACTCTCCTCTTCTGACGGCTTTAAATACTTGACTTTGTCCACCCAACAAGCCTAAGTCTTACGCCTTCACAGTTTCTTATCACATTCTCATCCACACAGTATTTTTTTCTCCCTCTTAACATTACAGTCCATCCTTTCTTCATAATCTTTCCTCTTTTATCTTCGTACTAGAGATATTTCCTCAGCTACAGTCAGTCTATCTTCCTTTCACCTATTTCACAAGTGTCCCTTTTCAAATTTGTGTTTTATTTTTCAAATTTGTGTTTCATTTTTCAAACACAAAACAACACAACGAAGCGGTACTCTCCTCCACTCCTTGGTACTTTCTGAACTCAGACAAATAATACTCCTCTACACACACACACACACACACACACACACACACACACACACACATACACACACACACACACACACACACACACACACACACACACACACACACACACACACACACACACACACACACCTCACAACCCCTCCACCCAAGTCTCTTTCTCGTAAATACTAATTTTTTCCCCCGCCAATACCTAATCATCCACTGAAAGCTTTCATACTTCATTTCCACTGACATTCATACTTTTACCTTCACATGCACTATCCACAAACGGCACATCTCTTGCTAAAGGGGGTAATCCGTTGTGAGCGAATTGCTAGGTTCCTGATCCCTTCAAATTATGCCAGGAAACGGACTAGTCTCTAAATCTAAGAACACGGTATCTGTTTTATAGCTATAGGTTCACAGGAGTTACTCTCTTAATGAACTGTACACACTCTTATTGTTGATGTACTTCTCTCTCATAAAGCACTTTCGGATATTTACCTGCCTCCAACTCAGACATTTTTATCTTAATTAAACGTTAAACTTGAAGCACAATCCGCATTCACATTCACTTATGTATTGAATTCTGCCTCTTTCAGGTATATGGAAGAAAACACAAACAACTATCATCCATTCACGAACAATCAGGCACAAATGCTTCATTTGCACATCATACAAACAAACAAACACGTACAAAATTATTACTCACACAAACACGAAAGCTCACAAACAACCGAGTACACACACACACACACACACACACACACACACACACACACACACTTCCTCCTTAGCCCATCATCATTACCCACAACACTGGTTCTGTACTCCACCCACTCAGCCACCCAGCCATTCAACCACCCAGCCATCCAATCATCCAGACATCCAGCCACTCAGACATCCAATCATCCAGACACCCAGTCACTCAGGACGTTCATCCAACTAGCCAAACAGACACCTACTCAGCCCATCACTCAATTATAGCCACCCACCCACTTAGCAAACAACTCATCCGCCGACCCCTCGCTCATCCAATTCGTTAGATAGTTAGCAAGCAACTTATTGACTTTCATCAACCCGTCAGCCGGCAACTAATCCATCTTGTCAGGAAGTCGGCCAGCATCACACCCAACCAGACGCTCGGCAGATCATCTATCCATCCAACCAGTCAGCCGGCAATTCATCCAGCCAGTCAGCCAGATATCCTCCCCCAGCAAAACAGAGCCAAAATATTTTGCCCAGTCAGCGAGGGAACACTAAAGTTTCAAACCCAAACATATTTTACTTTTTTATACGTATCAGATTCCTAAGTTTTGCATAGTCTTCTTCGCAAGCAATATGGAGACGAGAGAGCTTGGAAATTTCAGTAAAGTGCAAAAACCAAAAGGATGAAGCGACCGAAGGAGGTGGAAATGAAGGAGGGTTGGAGATAACCAGTATGGAAGAGAGAATAAGAATAGAAGGAGAGAGGAGAGATGGAAAGGTATGTATGAAGGGAATAATGAAGAGAGGAGAAAATGAGGGAAGGAGATAGAATGGGGACAGAGAGAAGAGTTATCCAGCAGGACACCAACTTGGATCATATGCCAGCGAAAAATAAGAAAATAATGTATGGAAGACTTGGAAGGAATATCAAGGAAAGGGGGGCAAGGTGAACAAGTAAAAGTATTTCATTCGGGACCACAGAAAAAGAGGAAAACAAATTATAAGTAAACCGGCTGTGAGCAGAAATGTAAGCATCGATTTTAGGTTGCTTATATACCTGAACATTAAAAGGTAAATGCATAGAAGGATGTTATATTTTTTGCCATGGTAGTTTTCGTTTTCTGCTTCAATTTCGAGGTGCAAAACTGATATCCACTGCATTTCTGACATTTCTTGCATGTCCCTATACCTCTCTCTGATACATGTCTCAGAGTTCTTGCTTCTACCCTTCTTTCTTTCAATTTTTCTTAACTTTCCCAATTTTTCTTTCATGTCTGTGAATCTCTGTCCGAATTTTTCGACCTCCTGTCCCTGTCTCTCTCTGTCTGGATATATCTGCTTCTCAAGCTGGCCTCTTATTATTCTCATCCTGCCCTGCTAATTTAGCTTCGTTTTCAAGAAATCTGCATAATGTCAGGTTCTTCCTACTACATATTTTTTCCATTATTTTGAATTATGATTTTTAATAACCTTTGTATTTCTTTTTTTTCTCCCTCTCATCATTCCTAATTCGCATTCATTTAAACTTTCTCTTCCTTCCACTTCATGCTTAACTTGATCAAATTAATGGTACCATGCAATTATTCATTAGTCACTTGTCTCTTTTTATTTCCTTATAATCCGGTATTCTATTCGGCATTCCTCCACAACACTTCGTCTCTCTACCATTCCTTTATGACTTTGAAGCCAGACGTCCACTCCACTCCACCCCACTCCCTCTCCACACTCCTATACTCATCTACCGAAACCCGTCACTCTTCCAACACCGCCCACTCAAAAAATTTCTCTCTCTCTCTATTTACTGCCTTACTCTGACACCGCATCCCTCGTTCTACTGTACTCATGGCATTAGTGCGCTTCTACCCTCATCACTATGCCTTATCCATTGTTTATATTATCACTGAAGATGTGATGATAGAAGCTTTATATCGATCAATCTCTTTTTAATCTACAGTATAACTCTATTTATTTATCCATCTATCTATCCATCTATATACCTGTCTGTTTGTCTGTCATCTCAATCCGTCGTGTCTGTCTGTCTGTCACACACACACACACACACACACACACACACACACACACACACACACACACACTTTACGGACACTATCTAGCATCTTCACCACATTTTGCTGGAATATCGGTGTAAATATTCGCAGTGAAACCGGCAAAAATTCAGAATAATTTCACCTGCAGGTAAAGGCAGCCCATCCTCCCTCAGCTCTAGTGTTGATCCCGCTCTATCATTACTCTGCCCATCACACTCACTTCATTCTCAACATTCACCTTTTTCTCAACCAAATGCCATATAATTCAAGATGCGTTTTAGATTCTAGTGAATTATGTTTACATCTGCGGCAAGGAAAGGGATCCTCATTTGACCATTTTGCTTGCACTAAGTATAGGGATATTTGTCTTTAAGCTTTTGGGTACCAGAGTCAACCCAAATTAGTGGACAATTATCCAAGCTAATAAACGTAATTTATAGGAGGATTGTGTTTGAAGACCTTGGATGTATCATAACCATAATATTACAACACACCATAACCATTACGACTTATACCGTAACAAAAAACACACACCTGTACCACTATCATACACCACATACAGTACCATTAGTGCATACCACTCACCATTAACATACCCACCCACTACGATGACACACCATCACCACTATCACCACCAGTACAAGACACCATCACCCACACTACCAGCATCACCACAAATACTGTTGCATACTATCACTAACATCACTACTAAACTTTCATTCCCACTACCCTACTCCCACTATACTGCCCTTCTGTCACCGCCAACCACTACCCTTCGCCACTATCTCTGACTAAGCCGTACAATAAACCCCTTCCCAGTGAGTCAGGTTTCAAACCATTTAACACGACAGTCAATCACCACATTACCTGGCTTCAACACCATCACTACCACCAGTCCACTACATGGTCTCATCACCATCTTTCCATCACCACTGGAAAACCATTTATCTCCCCTTTTCTATCCCCGACGGTACCATCACTCTCCCTGTTGGTGTGCCTGTCACCACGCCCTCACCATTTCTCACCAAGCTATCATCACGTCCCCACCACACAACTTATCACCCTGTTAACACCACTTATTACCACGATGTAACGATAGTCGCCGTAGTCTTACTCAGCACTAAGGGCGTGGGTGTCTTTTCGGTTTGCTTGTGTTGTCCTGTTCTGGAGGGTACAATTATAAGCTATGGAGTTTTCGTTCGTGTAGCATGGAACCTGATAGAGAAGACTGGGTGCAAATGTTACATCTCTTTATGACATATATTAAAAAATGTTTTAGAACTATATAAGAATATTATTTTTATGACAAAATTTATATATTTATGCATTCTTAGGAAATAGTGTGATTGCCAGCTCAAAAACAAATATATAACTAGATTTAAAAACTCATTTGTGCCATTAAACATTAAGTTTCATAACTATGTTTTAAGTGCTGGATAGGAGATGGCACAAGTAAATTTTTCTGTTATAATTTGTCTGTATATCACTTCTGTTAACCTAGTTTTATATAAACTCCTTGATCTGCAATGAATTTCAATTTGCATAATATACAAGTTGGCTAAAAATAAATATATGTTTTGCGATATTATGCTGTGTTCCCCCTGGAGAGGTACTCCCCTGTGCGTGACAGCAAGTGGTCCCGACATTCGCCCTCAGATTTACGCTGATTAAAGCCACCGAACTCGACCCCATCACTTAGAGTCGTGACGGGACACAACTCCTCTGCCTTCCCTTCCCACCCACACGCACATTTCATGCAAACTCTACACACACTTCATCTCTTCCATCTGCACTCAGAACTGCTCCATCTGCACTCAGAACGATCTGTCCATGTACTAGTACGGCACATCACTTCAACCACAGCCTCAAGACAAACGGCATAGATAATTTTTAGCCCCACATTATAACATCTATATATAAGTCAGAAGCGGATGCACCTCACACGGCGCCCTGTTCTTCACCTTATGTCATGACCAGCTCTGACTTACCACAACTTCTCAACAAACCGTGCACACTTCCACAGATGCACCACACGCACACTCCACCTACGCTACACACACACACACACACACACACACACACACACACAAATCCTATCATAGCCTCTATCAGTATCATATAACGTCCCAATTTGTCTCGAGTGGTTTTTGGTTTAATCTGATGGAATTATGATTACCACCTATGAATACAAACCTGCTACTTTCCTAACAGAGCGACAAGTGAGCAGACAATTTCTTGAGCAAACTCTGACTTGCGGGTATCTTGACGGGAAAATAAAGTCTGATGTGGCAATGGCTATACATATTGAAGAAGTTGATCTTGCACATGTTCCGCCCAACTCTTATATGTTTATTGCACAAGCTAAGAAATGTGATATAACGGGTGAGTAAGCATTATCATTACTGGTTTATCCCTCTTCCACTACGGTATATTATAAAGCAAAGTGGATATCCTCCCTTTCTTTCCTTCTCAGACTCGCCTTCTCCCTCCGTTTTGACATGTGCATCCACACCGTATGTCTTTCATATCCCACTCAGATCTGCATTTCTTTAAGGGGTGTTACCTGTCTGGTCGACTTGGAGAGCTACTGATTCCTTCAACCTATGCCAGGAAACAAGCTTCATCAGTAAACCAGTCTGCGATCTGTTTTATAACATGCTTTAGAGGAAGTCTGTAGGCGCCATCCACTTCGCTCCCCCGGGAAGATGTAACTATGTATTGTACTCACGCCTCTTACCACAACGTCGAATACAAAATTGAACTACCGATTTTCCTTATCACGCTTACATACTTATATATAATATTAACTATATCTGTAGCGAGATGTGATACTATTATATAATATACTATTATATATTATATGCTAACATATAATACATGTGCCTGTATATTCATTGCATGGAAAGAATGAGATATATTACGACGGATACAGCGTTCTTGTACTTTAAATTGTGAAAATGATGAAATAGAGGAAAGGCATAGGGTCACCAGCTGGACCTCTCTGTAATATTATGCATGGCTGTGAGTGAGATGGAAGAGGCGTGAGGTAACCAAGGACGCGTCAAGCAAAGAACTATACACATTCCACAGCCAATAAGAAACTTTGTATATATATATTTTTTTTACCTGGGTTGGGTGCGGAGTGGAGGAGACTGGTGTGTAGTACTCTAATGTTCATAATTGTGTATACCAAGGTGGGAGCTTTGCCATAATGTAATATAATTCCTGGGTTTCGTTTGTGTGTCTGATTCATTAATAAGCTTATTTATTTCATGTCAAAATAAATAAAAAGCCACTATGAAAAAACTACTGTATATGGTGGGACTAGATAAGATTTAAAATGTTCTCGACGTCTGCATTATTTTGTTCATAGTTTTCTCCACTTAGGAAGATATAATGTGAATATAAAGCAATAAGATAAAACTACACAGAGGCACAAATTAAATTATAATGAAAAATTAGGCATACTGATTGGGGGATACATATTACATTGTATGGACAGACAAGTAGACAGACAAACAGAAAAATAGTCTAAATGAAAGATACCAGATAGTGTGTGCTTTGGCAGACAACCTCGCATGTAGTGAGATCCCTATAACACAAAGTGTCCTCAATATATTTTTGGTACATGACCAGAGCAGCAATTATAATGGTCCCCTGTTGCTTGGTCAGATTTGAAAAAATCAGTTGCTCCATATTTTCCAACACTTGCATGTGAGAATGGACTACACGCAAAATATTACAAATGCGTTTTCGTTATTCAATGGGTTATAATGCAAAACAAACCAAACCATTGGCAATTGTAACTATTTCCATGCACACATACGATTTGTACGTTTTAAAACAATCACATAATATATAACTAAACGATGATGTACTTCCTTTTTAAGACTGACACAGCTAACATTTTTGTACATGCTTCAGAGTGATATTATTAAGGTTCTGAATAATGTAAACTTTCTCTCCTTAGTGTAATTCTGGTATCAAGTTCTTGTCAGAGGTGTTATTACGAAAAACCAAAGGTGCTGGTGACTTCATTACTAAAAGAAGAAATTGGTTAACTCTGCACATCTCCTGGGGCCAAGTGCCTGCCTGATGCGGGGCGGGGCGGGTCGGGTCGGGTCGGGGCGGGGCAGGGTAGGGCGGGATTGAAGAGGGCCATTATGCAGATGGTGTAAATTGATTCAGTGATGATTCGCACAGCCGCGGCAGAGGGAGGAGGAGGAGGAGGAGGAGGAGGAGGAGGAGGAGGAGGAGGAAGAGAAGAAGGATGCAGAGAAATTGTGAAGGAAAGGGGAAGGATAAGGATTAAGTACTGAAGATGATAGGGAGGGCGCGGTAGAACACAGAAGAACCCGAAGGTGGTGTATAGCCTATCGATAACACCGCTCTTAGAATACCTGCATGTAGGAAGAAACATTTCAAGGTCTAGCTAGCACCTCCTTCTCGCTTTACAATATCCTTTTCCTCGTGTTGGAAAATCCATAATACCTGTAAGGAAGATTTCAAGATCTAGCACCATCTTCTCGCTTTACAATATAATTTCTTCGTGTGGAATGGTGTGTGAAACTCCCTCTTGATTTTTTTTTAACGAAGAACACATTCTAAATTTCTGCTCATGCTAAGATTTTTACCGCATTCCAGTGCCGATACTGAATTAATTATGGCGGTGACTAATCCAATGGAGAAAGTTATTAGGCCCATTGTTTCCAGAATTCGTCTCAGGGAAGGAGGAAGATGTGTGATGAGTGGTGGCTTCAGCCGTCGTAACTCTTCATGGTCATTCTCACAGACCTTGTAGCGTTTTCCGGGGCCATTCTCTCAATATTTTCGTTTCGTACCCATCTGTGATCATGAGGCCAGAACACTTACAACAACTTTCCATATTGCCGTACTCTCAGACGTGGCAATTCCTTACTGTCTCTCTAGCCCACCACCCCGTCCTCGAAATTTTGTGTAGCCAGATACTTAGTTGTCTAAGCTTTCCATAACCAAATAGCATATTATTCTTATTAGCTCTCCAGAGTAATTATTCATAGTCGGTCAGTTCCACGGTTAACTCTTCATTGTCATTCTTCCATAATGTTATAATCAGCTACAGCCATTTTATCTTTCCTTTTCCACCTTTTGATTTGTTGTAATTTTTCTTGACAAGTTACATAATCCTATCAACTCTCCATAATCACTCGCCCAGACGCCATAACTCTCCACATCCACTCAGCCAGAGTCGAATAGTAGCTTGTCATGATCATTTTCGTAACTCTCCATAGGTTCACTCCTTGGAGTCGTAACTCTTCTCATCCACTCTTCTTAGCTTCAAAACTCTCCTTAGTTACTCTCCCTGGCTTCGTTACTCTCTATCTGATAAGGGCATCGGTGAGCGAGATCATCACAGACCACATTATATAAAACTCACCTTCTTCCCCTCAGTCGAGTTGAGAGGGAGGATAATTCACACTTCCTCGTGCTTTGATTTCTGGTGGCGGCGTGAAGTGAAGTGGTAAAGTGAGGTGAGGAAGGGCAGGGAGTGACTTAAGTGTGGAGTAATACTGCCGTGAAAGAATGTAGTCAGCATTGAGTGAATTGGTCAGGTGTGGAGTGGTGTAGAGTGAGGCTGGGGGTGGGTTAGGTGTTCTCGTGATGTAGAGTAAGGAGGGAGGGAATTTGGTGTGGAGGGGTGTAAGGTGAGACTGTGGTGTGGAATGATGTATACAGGGATCCATTATTAGGAGTGAGTCAGTCAGAAGTGGAGTTACTTGCTGAGGTTGAAGTACATACACAAGACGTGGAATTGTGTAGGTGATCTAGGAATGGATTATATCTTGAATGATATGGAAAGACAGGAGTGGGTCAGGTATGAAGTGGTGTAAAGATGTGAAGGAGGGAATATATGACTCTCTCTAGCTTTGACACTAAGTACACTATGGTACTGGAGTTCTTTCTGTGCTCTGAAAGAACAGGAATGTGTTTCATCGAAGTCTCCCATCAAGGAAAACATTTAGATATCTGTCCGTCATTTAATGTTTTTTCTACGTGCTGGTAGTTTGTAGTCAAAATATTGTTCCCCGCAGTACTAGATGGAAAGATACAACTACGAAATTCCATCCTACGCATGCTTAGGATGAATAGGGATGTCCAAAGAAAAGGTGAGGTGCATGTGACACAGTGGGAGTGTCTTGTGTTTGTTTTGAGACTGTAGTTCCATAACCCAGTCAACGATCAGCAACAGTCTACGACCAGATACCTATTTGGTACAAGGGGACCAAGGATATGTTGGAGGATAACATAAATAGATTATTAAGTATATGCGATGCAATTAAATTACAATTGTTCTAAGGATTTACACGCTGACACGGTCTGATTAGTATTTAAGGGACTGTGTTGTTGCTGCCGAACTGAATGCTACTGATTCCTCTAATCTATACCAAAGATAAATTCTGGGAATCATTACTGAAACGATATGTGTTGTGGTACAGCTTGATGGAATCAGTAGCATCCACATCGCCGACAAAATCACAAGCCACGAAAAAGGAAGTAATCCATTATTTGCAAATTTAATGGAACCAAATTATCCTTCCAAATTCTGCTGATAGACATAACCTTTAGTGGCATACAGAGGGATTCTGTTTCCCAGTATAAACTGAAGTAATCTGAGTAATCTGTAGCCTCCAGCCTCGGTCAACAAGATCACTGGGCCATTAAAGGTCGGGATATAATGGCGAGCTAAGGTCACCAGTTATTTGTGATGCTCATTAAAAACAACACATAAATATAAGACTAATGGAAAGAAATAGCATCATAAACAAAGCGGTGAGAGTGAAACCTGACGGTGTACACTGCAGGAGAAAGGTCAAATTAGAATGACCACACAGTAATTGGGGACGAGGAGTTCAGTCAGAAAGTAGGGGGGACAAAGTAGTTACTCAATATAATTATAACTAATGCCGGTACGGTATATATATATATATATATATATATATATATATATATATATATATATATATATATATATATATATATATATATATATATAAATAACAACAACAATATCAAAAATGAAGTAAAAGAAAAATACTGACTAATATTTAGACAACAAGGGAGAAAGTACTGTACATGGAAGAAAATTATACACAAAAACGTGGAAAATGAAAGGGAAGAGGAGGGAGGGAGAGGGATGAAGGAAGCAGAGGGGTCAGGGGGTCGGAGTAAAAGGGAGGGCGGAGACCAATGGAGGTAATGGAGGAAAGATAAAGTCCAGTCAGGAGGAGGAGGAGGAGGAGGAGGAGGAGGAGGAGGAGGAGGAGGAGGAGGAGGAGGAGGAGGAGGAGGAGGAGGAGGAGGAGGAGGAGGAGGAGGAGGAGGAGGAGGAGGAGGAGGAGGAGGAGGAGGAGGAGGAAGCTAGAGGTCAGGTGAAAAGGAGGAGGGGATGAGAGAAAGGGTGTAGAGAAACTGAAGACGAGAATGATCAACAGAGAGAAACGGCATCTTGGGAGGGAGAAGAGAAGAACTATTATGAGAGAGAGAGAGAGAGAGAGAGAGAGAGAGAGAGAGAGAGAGAGAGAGAGAGAGAGAGAGATAGTACAGCTGTGTGGGTGAATTAGCTAGTGTGGACTGTTGTCTTTTGATGACGACCTGAAAAGCACATGCAAATTATAATGACAGGTATCTCCTCATTGGAAGAAATAGATATTTTTTTACCAGATCGCGAAACTTCATCTATTCAGTCAGTACACGACATAATAATTATATCACCGATGAACTCTTTAAATTGTCCTGAGTCTTACTTCATTCGACTTGACAAAACATTATGAGTCTCCTTGTTCACCTCTAAATGCATCCAACATTTACTGGTATAAACTGTTTACTATTCATACTTGCTCTTTATATTGTTTAGTCACGTGTAATATTTCTGCAACACCTTCGTTTGAAACAGCCTCGATAATTAATTGATGCGAAAGTTTACTGTCAATATCACTGTAACTTTGGCTCAGTTTTATTCGCATTATGCAGGACTTTTACTCGTGAACGTGCTCCAAGGCAATTCTGGATGGTTACAGCGCATTCGTCGGAAATAGCGTACAGTATTATAAAGCTGCTATAAAGCGACAATTTGAAGGAGAGCAAACATCATACAGGACAAAGAAAAAACAAGTTATGGTAATACTTTCACAATGATGATAAATTGTTGTGTTGCAAGAGATGTAAATTAAGGAAATCAAAGAAAGATGTAACATGAAAAACCAGCAGAAAATGAAAGGGCGTAGTAATCTGAGGGAAAAAATCATCTGTGAAGAAAAGATAGGCAGTGTTTTGGAGGAACATGAAAGAGAAATATTATAGCGAGGAATAGAATGATGAGAGACACAGGGGATGCAATGTTCAGGATGAAGTCTAGCCACATAAAGAGATGAATTATGGAGTGTAGTGAATTTCAGAGAGAGAGGAACACCGACCAAGAGAGACAAAAGTATCAGTCAAAAATAGAAAAGATCAGAGAGAGAAACAAAAACGGAAGAGAGAGAGAGAGAGAGAGAGAGAGAGAGAGAGAGAGAGAGAGAGAGAGAGAGAGAGAGAGAGGAGTGGGCGGAGTGGGCTTGCTAATGGGTGATTGTAAGACGGGCGTGGATGCAAGTCAGTGACGCAAGAGAGAGAGAGAGAGAGAGAGAGAGAGAGAGACCAGTTGTGAAGGGAAAGGAAGGGAAAGCAAAGGAACAGTTTATAGGAGGCAGGAGGGTTGGTCAAGGGAAAATAATTTATAATGAAGACTTTTGATGGTTCAACTCTCAGTTTATTTCCTGCTAAGGGTCGATTTTCTTGTCGATAAATCTGGAGCAACTGATTCCTCCAAACTAATTCAAAGCAACATACCACCATTATATTTCTTCATCTGGTCCTGTTTCCGGCCATACTTTGGAGGAATTAAGGCGGTCCAATTCACCAAAAAGAAAATCTCCCTTTAAATACTCTCTAAAATCTTCCTTTTGTTCATTTTATGCAGAAATTATAGTCTGCATGTGTGAAAGTTTGTGTGTGTGTTTTCAAGCCGGATATAAGATGATAGTTGATATTCATTCTGTTAAAAAAAAAAAAAAAACGAATTCCAATTAACAGCAGTAATAAGATAATTTTTCAGCTTTAAAGTAGGCAACAAGATAGCAAGAAGTAACTTAGAAACAAATACTAGTTCATATCCGTCATTCTACCAGTTTATTTATAATTACAACTCATCTATGACTGATAGGAGTGAAGGAATGTTATCGCCATTAGTGGTAATAGGTTAGATATTAAGATGGTATGTGATTACAACATTGTGTGTTAAATGATAACTGCCAACAATATAAAGAAATATAATGACTATCACTGGAGATTCAACATGATTTTACTCTTGAGATACTAAACATTAAGTTTGTGTACTGGACAAAGATTTTAACCTTGACACATATTTTTTATTGAGGTTGATCTATTGACGGCAACTCTCGTGTCTTAAAGCATTGTACACAGTAGAGTTGTGGAAAGATGAAAATAATTGCAATAATTGTTGATAAAGGAAGACATGTTATCAAAAGTTACCCCTAGGACGTGTACACACACAATATAGAAAACAAGCTCATATAAAGACGCACACATCAAACAACATTCAATCAACAGAGGAAATAACACTTTAAGTAATTATTGTTGTGCGTGAGACTCAAGCTAACCAAATTTTGGATATACATTACAGAGTTGCGAACCAAAATTTATATCCATGCCTGGTTTAAATCTCTTTACACTGCACTGAACTACATGTAAAGGTTATGATACTTAGGAAAGTTTGCTCTCTATAATTCAACGATGCATCAAGTGATTTGGAACTTTGACAAGGGTAGGATATATACATTAGAATGCATATGTACGGACCAGCACTGCATGATTCTCCAGACACCCCTGTGCTAATGGCGGCACTCAGCTGGCGACTGGCCGACCACAGCGCCGCTATTCTCCACTCAGATGAGGGTTGAGATAGAAGCAACAATGACAGATGGACGCCGTGAGTCTGCCAACAAACAGACCGGAGCCTGGACCTGCACTCTTTGGAACCTTTCAGTGTGAGGACATTACTGGCATATCTTGAGCTTGTCTATATTCAGTTTCTGCTTATCTGGGTAAAAATTGTTACTCTCTCTCCTTCTAGCTACTCCCTCATCAAGCTGCCCTCCCCGTGCTACCTCCTTCCTCTACACTAGATGATCTCTTTCCCAAGTAACCCTTTCCTCCATCATTTCCTCATTTCTTCTCCCATTAGGTAACGAATTTCTGGTGCATTTTAACTAAAAGCAGGTTATTGACACTATTGTTGCCACACCTTTTCTGAGGAACCGGAAAAAAATCGTTAGCGTGGGCAGGGCTGACGGGACAATTAGTGGCTAAACCAAGGTTAACTGGGCAGTGTGGGCGCAGTCACGGCCTCCACTCAGCACCCTGCTCACACAGAACACTCCTCCAAGGCAAGCTAATAATTTGAACGGTTATAGAGCGTGCGTGAGCCACGACCACAGGCTAAGCTCATTCTGGGGTGACCGCACGACCTTACGCCTTACATCTATCTTCCATACTTATAAAAAGAATTGGCCATTAAGGGAAAAGTCTCTTGGTTTCAACCTGGAGGGCTACCGATTCTTCCAGACTACGTGATGATACTAACTAGTACATGATTAAGCAGAAGGTTAGATATTCTGTTTAGTAGCAAAATTTGAATAATATATTAACCCCTTAAGCACCCGGGGAATATCCAGGTTGAGTTGTCCACTTGATAATCAGCATACAAGACCTGAGCAATGGATTAAAGGGAAACATTTTTGTTAGTTAGTTCCAACTATGCCAGGATACAAACAACTTCAGTTCTACAAAGTAATTTGGCATTTGACAGTAATTTGACATTTGCAGATCGCTGGGAGTGAAAATACCCCAACCAAGATATTTTACAACCCAAGAATGTGAGTGTAAGTTGATAATTGCGTAAGTTTTCGCTAACAAATGTGAATTGGTAAAGTTAGAGAAAAATTGACGAACTATTCACAGGAATGAGGGAATTGACAAGGAAATGTGGAAGGTGCTTGTGCTGGATAGCAGAAGGATATCCCTGTAAGGATAACTTGGCTCTGGACACAGAAAAGCACAATAATTACAACGGACCAAAAGAAAAAGCTCTTATTATTAGGGAGTTGCGAAATGGGTGTGGGATTGACTAGAATTAGTGGCAAGGCTAAGATTGCTAAGTCTACTGTGAGAGACAATCAGCTCAATGCAACATACATGCTTGCATAGTTTTAAGCAAAATATTTTATCAGTTCTCTGGAAATTTTTCTGGGAAAGCTGAAAAAACTTGAGACAACATTGGGGGTGAAAACAATAGACTTCCTGCATCTTGCATTAGCCAAGGTAATACAGACTTTAAAAAACAATCAATACTGTACTAAATGGATGGCTGTTGATTCCTCCACACTATGCAAGGAAACAGATTACTTAGATATATGAGTAAGGGATCTGTCTTCTAGCATCGTTTGCAGGGATAGTTAAGTTCCAGTTCGTGCAAAACAGATTGCCCCTTAAGGCTTTACTACTTCTCATGTAAGATATGACGTCACCTCCACCACCCCAACCTCCACTACCACTCCTAGCCCTAAGTCTGTTCTCTGTTGTGTGTGTGTGTGTGTGTGTGTGTGCGTGTGAGTGTATGTGTGTGTGTTCATCTAATGTGTGTATGCATGTGTGTAGGTATGTTCATGTGTGTGTTGATATGTATGTACTGTACAATATGTAGGTATTTCTGCATCACTACTTTTACTAAAGTTGTCTTTAGTTTAGCAATTGCCACCAGATGCTTTCAGTCATCTATAGTCGATGTTTTAACTACGAGATATGGACTTTATTCGATGTGTTAATCTCACATGAAATAGAGAAATGAAAATGGATAATTTAGGAGGACTATATTTGAGTGAGGCAAACTGAACGATTAACACAACATCATTTATCTGTGTCTGTGTGCGAGTGTATGATTTCGTGAATGTGTCTGTGTGTGCGTTGTGTGACAAGCAGAATACTGTTAAAGACGAATGTGTGACTATTTGTTGAAGGGTAAACGATTCGCTGTCATGAACAAGCATTGTGCAGGACCTTTCATTGGGGTTGGCTGTATTTGCTTTGGGAGACCATTGTTCGGCTGGTTTCATTAGTTGTGGTCAATGACGAAGGGATAAATGTAGTGGATGGATTGGTTTAGGGAGACGAAAAAAAAAGACGAGTGAATGAGGGTATTTGCTTCTTCTCTTGATGGCTTGGTGTGACGGCATGGCAGGTGTAACATAGTGGAGGGAGAGCATAAGAACCATAATGAAGAGAGAATGTAGTGTGGGAGAATGGGAATGGCTAGAGAGTAGGATGAGAAGGAAGGAAAAGATAAAGAACATAGTGATAGGGAAAGAAATGAGGGAATAAACATAGTAACATAGAGGGAAGGAAAAGAAAATGAAGTAGGAGGGAAAAGATAGTGAATGTAGTTGAAAAGAAGGAAAGAGTGAGATAATGCAGTGGGAGGGGGCAAAGAGAGATTGAAATTAATAGGAGGAGAGGAATAGAGAAATAAAGAAGTAGTGAGAGGAAGAGATAGAAAAGATAATAGAGGATGGGAGGGTGTGAAGGTAGAAAACTGGGATGGAAGGAAGGGCTGGGAAAGCACTGGTAAGGATGGAACCAAAGGGAAAACTTGAAAGAGAAGAAAGGTAGAAAAAGAAAGAATGAAGGGAAGGGAAAGGAGAGAACTTGAAAGAGAACAAGATAACGAGCTGGAATGGAAGGAAGGAAGGAAGGAAGGAAGGGAAGGGAAGGGAAGTGAAGGGAAGGGAAGAGCTTGAGAGAGAAACAAGGTAAAGAGCTGGAATGGAAGGAAGGAAGAAAGGGCAGAGGGAGGGAGTTGGCAGGGAGGACATGGGGAAGGAGGGAGGGAGGGAGGGAGGAAGGCAGGCAGACAGGCGAGCCACCACAACACTCCATAATAACTTAGTGAAGATGTTTCCATTACCTGTATTTACGACACCACGTGAGGCAGGCAGGACTGAGGCTACGTCACGCCGAGCGGCACAACTCACAGTACCTCCAACATTCCCATTACTGCCTCACACATAACCTCACCACGGACTCACAAAACCATCAATCCCTCGTAAAGTTAGCTACACATAACTTCACTTCTGCCTCACATGGCTTTAATACCGAGTCATACAATACAACCTCAAACGTGCCTTACGAAACTACCAATTCCATATACCCTCACGAATAATTTTTCTCCTGACTCATAAAACCTCACCAGTCATACCACAGCCTCAACAATGATTATCACACCTCACCTCTGCCTCACCATGACATTACTATAGTCTTCCATTACCACCTAACATTGCTACCTTACATTATTTCTTATAACTATCCCAATTATCACAATCTCGAGTGGCCTCTGACGATAATTTGGAAGACAGACAAAGATGCAACAGACGCATATTATATATACAATATATATTATAAAGAGACGCACACAAACAAGCAGAGAGAGAGAGAGAGAGAAAGAGAGAGAGAGAGAGAGAGAGAGAGAGAGGGTGGTACCTTAAACAAAAATACCCCTCGAGTTGATGAAGTCATCACCTTCCCGCCGGGATTTAAGGACTAATCGAGACAGTGCGTGACAAATTGGTGGTCATGTAATGCTGGCAGACAGGAGACCACACCACCACCACCACCACCACCACCACCATCACCACCCTCAGCTTTGTTGGGTCCTTATTCAAGAACCGGGTGAGTGAGGGTATGCCCGACGGCTTCGTTCAAGTTAGTGGTATTTCTTGTCTACATTGCGTAATGGGAGTAGGTGAAAATTGTCAAGATATGCAAATCAAAGAAATCAGTATTATTTCATGTATTTAGGCTATGCAAGGAATTTCACGTTTCCATTTTTACATATAGATTTTAATGCTATTTTCAAAATAAGTGAGAATAAATTTATTTGTGTTGATTATCGCATTTAGAATAATATGTTTTCTGGACATAGTTACAAATCGAAGTGTGTTCAATTCCCGTGATCGTAAATAATGTCGTAGGTCGATGAAAGAATAATGACACGTTCATATTAACTTTCGAAAAAAAAAAGATTGAATACAGTTTATGTACATGTATGGATCTTTGTCATTTTTTATGCAACTTAATTAAGGAGGTATATCTGGAGCAAATGATTCCTCCAAACTATTCCAAGCAACAGAATGCCATTATTTTTTTTCATCTGGTCCTGTTTCCTGACATACTTTGGAGGAATCAAGGCACTCCAATGTAACTAAAGTGAATTACCCCTTTAACATGGTAGTATCTGAATTGATCTTTTGAGGGACCAGGATTATCACCAACATCAACACTGCAAAGATAAATATTATATAATTTTTATGGGTAACTATCCTAACCTGCTGGTAAAATGAAGCGAATGGAATCTGGAGAAGACTATAATCCTTTACTGGCAATATCAAGGTGAGTCTCGAAGGCCACGTGGTATGTCTTTGACTCGGGGATCCTCAGTTTACTCACTTAAAGTCAATAGAGAATCACCAATGACCCACGCATTCACAGCCTCTCCGATGTGAGTGTTATGTGGGAATCATGTGTAGCGAGTGTGAAAGTGATGCTCCGAAAGACATACAGGAATATATATACGAGAATGATATGGAGGAGGGTGGAGACAGTGGTGATGTGGAGTTTGAGGTGGAGATAGTGTGAATGAGTGTGAGAGGTATTGGAGTATAGAAGTGGAGCATGTGATTGTGTGTTGAGAAGGAGCAGTAAGTGGGTGAGTGTGGAGTAGCAAGAGTGATGGAGTGTGGAATAGAGTTTGGTGAGAAGAAGAAATGAGAAGAAATATTTGAAGGAGAAGAGACGACGGGTTATGAAGAAGGAGCAGGAGGTGAAGGAGGAGTAACAGTGGACAATGGGGGACGAGAGGGAAAGAGATGAGGGGATTTGAAGGATCGGTGGTTGAGGGAGTGTGGAGGAGGAACGGAAAACGAGAGAGAGAAATAGACACATCCATCTTGAAA
Organism: Petrolisthes manimaculis; assembly: GCA_034508575.1. Classification (NCBI taxonomy): domain Eukaryota; kingdom Metazoa; phylum Arthropoda; class Malacostraca; order Decapoda; family Porcellanidae; genus Petrolisthes; species Petrolisthes manimaculis. The sequence continues at coordinate 46,473 of JAWZYT010001961.1, forward strand.
TTTAAGTTTTTCTTTACCTTATGAGGCGACTTTAACCCCCAATGACCTTAGGCTTGGCGGGTACCACAAGGTTCATCGCTTTCCAACCATAATTTTTAGGAAAGCAGTAAGGGAAGTTGGGGTTGCAAAACCTTTTTGTCATAAACAATTTCTCAAACAGACATCAAAGGATGAACAATTAACCCATTCATTATAAATATTACGTACACAGGAAAGCCAGTTTAAAATTATACACATGTTTTACTTCACATAATTATGTTCCTAATATGTACCGGTATGCTCCTTTCGCCAATGGTAGAGGTGTTTTGTTACTACTAATGCCTATAGCAATGTTTAATGAAAAGAAGACAGAAGGAAGGTTTAGAATCATGTCCAGACATGTCAGGACAAAAGACCTATTATGGTTTGCAAGAAGAGTGGAATATTACAGCTTTGAAGGGGAAAACTTAAGATGTCATAATAGAATGGTGATAAAAGATGTGTTAAATCTTAGCGAAATAAGATTATCGGGACATCTGCTTTGCTTTTCAATCTCCATAACGAGGATGAGTTTAGATTATTTATCTAAGCAGAAAGAATACGAATATGATAAAGGAGGTAAAAGAAACGAGAAAGAGTGGAAAAAGAAACAAGAGATATAAGGAATAATAGCCTAAGAAAAAAAGAGGAAAAAATAAGAGGGTAGAAGAAGCAAAGAAAAGAAGGAGAGGGAGAAGAAAAAAGATACCGGTAAGTAAGAAATAATGATAAATAAGCAATAGTATGAAAGGAAGAGAAATGGAACTGAGAAGCTACACAGGGATGAAGAGAGAAGGAGTGTTGAGAAGTCAGCGGCCAGAAAAAAATAAACAGTGTGTGAGAGAGAGAGAGAGAGAGAGAGAGAGAGAGAGAGAGAGAGAGAGAGAGAGAGAGAGAGAGAGAGAGAGAGAGAGAGAGAGAGAGATAGAGAGAGAGAGAGAGAGAGGAACTGGAGCGTTGAAGTGGACTGTTGGGAAAAAGATCAGGGGAGAGAGAATTGGAGCACGAGGAGGAGGAGGAAGAGGAGGAGAAAAAAAGGTGACGATAACACAAAGAAGCAAGGCGAGGTAAGGAAGGCAAAATAGGCGAGTCAGTGAGGACGGGGCGAGGCGCACAGGGCCGCTTATCTTGATGCCAACCTAGATCACGATTCCAGCACACAAAAACAGAGCAAAAGCCCAGCCTGGCATTGTCTTTATCTCAGAGGGAAAATATAAGCACAATGTCCCTCTTAATCCTCACACATTACCGAGCATTAAACCCTTTGCGAGGTGAGCCACAAAAACTCTGCGTCCCTCTCACTGGCTGGCTGGCTGGCTGGGTTGGCTCTCTGGCGGTCGGGCTCAGGAACCCCACCCAGCCCGACTCAGCCCAACACAGCCCGGCCAGGCCCGCGAGTGTGTGATTACAGAGGCGCCCTGATAATATCCCAACACGCGCGCGCAGCTCCGCTAATCTCAACAACACACTACCTGAGCACAAATTGTAATAAAGTGGATGATGATACGAGAGCCGAGTGAGAGGAGCGACTGCAGTCCCACACGCGAGCCTCCGTCCCCACCCTTACCACGCCCTCCACACCTCCTCCACCTCCACCTCCATCCACTTGGCCACCACAATTACACACCGCCCATGGAGCTCATTAAATTTCATCTTTATGACATGAGCGTAGGAGAATGCAGAGTATTTGTGAGGAGGAGGGGAGAGTACTTCTCTTCCAGGACATGAAAAGTGTAATGATATTTGTAATACTCTGAACAAAAGGAAGAGCCCCATTACCACTTCTCTTGCTGCCACCATGAGTCTCCAAAGTAAGTGTAATATTTCACACCAGTTGCCAGGACTTGCTGGAGGTATGGTGGTGGAAGAGGTTTTCACATACTGCTGCAACACCTCAAAAAAATTCTCTCTGCCGAGGTTCGAGGGTTGTGGAAATAGTATCTCTCTGCGTTAACGGAATTGTATGTTTGATTAATTTTACGTGCGTTATGAATGCCATCACTGTCTTGGGCTGAATGAATGAATATGGAATGTGTGCATAGTTGTATTCATATTTCCCTCACTTTGTCTTTCAGGATCAGAGCCATATTTGGTCATGGAGGTTGAAAGGAAATATTGCGCCTATAGGTTTGCTTTCATATTTGATGAAAGTTAATTATATTTTGCTGTAACATAATTAAAATATTAGTTTCCAAAATTCAAGCGTAGTTTTGAAGGCAACCGGAAATATAATATTTGTTATCAGTTAACAAAGAAACTCTATTCATAATTTCACTAGGCATACTTCAAAAATAAAAGTGAAGTAATACCTGAAAATAAGATGTTAATAAATGTGATACTAAGAATCGATACCGATGCTTTCCAACACTCGCTGAAAAATGTACTAACACTTTCGAATGATGTGAGATCCTTGGCCTGAGCTGAGACAATAATGAAATGGAGTACCTGTGGTAGTAGTTGTAGTAGAAATAATAGTAATTGCAGAAATAGTTGTAGCAGTAGTAGTCTACAACATAATTGTCTGTCTGTCACAAAATTTCTGATTTTTTTAAATCACTACTATATCCCTTGTAAATGTAATATATATTTATTTACAATATACTGTAAGAAAGAAAGAGAGAGAGAGAGAGAGAGAGAGAGAACAACATTTAACCTTTCAATTTCTATAATCCCTTACTTCCCCTTCCCATTTCAGTCAAGTGGGATGCCAGGGATTGCTCGCTTGTCCGTCGGCGTGTCTCCGTAGTGTGTTATTACCGCCCCGTGTTGACTCCAGCCTGTTTCTGCCCTCTCTCATCGCATCCCTCGCCCTCCCTTGTGTCTACGCTGGTGGGGAGGGCTGGATGTGGGTGGTGGATGGGGTGGGGGGGGTCGGATGATGCAGGATGATGGTAAAGAAGGTGAGAGAGTGAAAGATAAAGGGAGGAGGATAGACAGTGCTATAGGTATGGGTGTGGGGTGATCTGGTGGAGGGTATGGGAAAAGTCATCATTATGAATTCATCAACTGTAAACAATGACTGCCAGGGAAGTAGGGAAGGAGGAGAGACTGGTGTGGAGTAGCAAGTTATGTAAATATTTGATTTAAAGGACAAAAAGCGTTATTATAAAATCTTTTACTCATTCAATGAACAAATAATACGTCATCACCACTGTCATCAGCTGATGGTGACCTTGAAAGTGACTCGTAATGCAACACTCAGTTCATGAATGCTAATTATTTATTTTTTATTTATGCAAAGTTGGAGTTTGGTCAAGGATATAATTGTATATTGCAGGGACATTTTGTACTCCTACTATCTAGTGGCACTCCAGCAAGTTTTGAGGACTAAATTAGCAGGATTGGTGATACACTGGAGCAATGAAGTTTTTCATTGTCTTGCTTTAAGAGGAGAATTGCAGATTATTATAATTACCGGGTATTATTATTATTATTATTATTATTATTATAAATATTATTATTATTATTATTATTATTCCAACCTATGCTGCATAACAAATCCTTTTTTACCCAGGTACTCTGCTTACTGACATAGTGATATGGAATCACCAGCTATTAACATCTCCCATAATATTAGATCCTGTTAAATGCCGATGAATTAGAGTTATGTTTGTGCATATGTTTTAAGCTGCTCTCTCCTGACAGTGACGTATACAAATGTCTCGTCATCTACCGTAGTGCGACAGAAGAGAAGTTACCAATATCATGAAGCTCCACTGTCTCATCTAGAGCGACAATCAATAAATTCAGGGCCTAGAAAGAGTCTCGGGCTACTGACAGCCTATAGTCCCGGTGTTGAGGTATAGAAAAAAAAAATACTTCTTGCATTGTGTATATTTACCTGTGAATTGATTCGCTGTAAGAAGAGCAGAATACATTTTGTTTATATTTGATTATATAGCCATTTTATGTTCTTAATCTTGTGATTGTGTATGCATTTGTCCCTTCCCATATACTGTATTCTACGTTTGTTATCTTCTGCATTGTGTGTTGGTGTGTGTGCATTACCATATTCATTTTTGTAGGGTTGTTTCCACTCTTACAGGAAGCTATAATCAGAGTTGTAAGATTCTTTGCAAGTTTCGAGATGAAGTTACGTAAATGACAATTACCGCTCCCCAATGATAAAACTCGACTCAACGGGAAAATGATCAGCAACGAGAGACAAAAATGTTAGGAAATCACAGAGAGAGAGAGAGTGGTGGGGAGGGGTGGGGGTGGGGTGGGAGGAAGGGGAGAAGAGAGAGCGAAAGGCTTCACATTAAATCTCCGAGGAACCGGGAAATTACCACGGTATAAAAAAAAACGAGCCAGGATGCCAGTCGGTGCAGGAGGTTGTGGTGAGTCACGACGGGCGCGGGAGGAGGGACGGCAGGGAGGTAGTGAGGCCCGGAGATGGACACAGATAGCGGCGATGGTGATGCTGATAGTGGCAAGCCTTGGAGGAAATCTGTAAGCATTACTTTTTGAAGGCATCCTGCCCTGGGGGATGTCTTCTTTATACAGGGTGACCCTTTACGTACGTATAGGCTTTAGGGCATTTTTTCTCTGTGGGTTTTAGTGCCGGTGGGTTTCTATTGATTTTTAGTCTCATTTTGTTTGTTTCTGTATATATGTGAGTGTTTGTTTGTGTTTGAGTGTGCGTCTTTGTTTCAGTGTAGGGGTGTGAATATATGTTTATCTGTTTGTTTAATTTTACCAGTATCCTTCTGTGTGTGTAAAAGAGTGAAAACCAGAGAAAACAAGGAAGAGGAGAGTAGAGGGAGAGAGGATGGAAAAGTTTCCCGAGAGAGAAACGAAAAAGAAAATAGGTTAAGACTTAAAATGATCTAAAGACATGAGTACTTTAACAAAAAATGAAACACATAATTACTCGGCGCTACGCCAAGCGTGAACAGATTATTGTAAAGACTAGAACGTGTGTGTGTGTGTGTGTGTGTGTGTGTGTGTGTGTGTGTGTGTGTGTGTGTGTGTGTGTGTGTGTGTGTGTGTGTGTGTGTGTGTGTGTGTGTGTGTGTGTGTGTGTGTGTGTGAGGAAAAATATTTCAAATACGAAAGAAATATTTTTTTTTATGTACAAGGTAGACACCGTTTTTCTATTTCTACTGTCTCTATAACATAAATGTTTCTGTAAGTTGCTACTGTATGTAAATTAACTTTTCTTTGTAATTTTATCATATGAGTATCAGTGTATGTATGTATTTATGTACAGTACCCCTTCCGATATGTATGTATATATGTACAGTACCCCTTCCGATGCCCAGCAATGTCTAAGATCACAATTTTGTCCTGCTTGGCTACCTTATCACAGATCGTCCAGTGAAGTCGTAGAATTACCTCATCAACGAAAACATTTCATGGGGATATTTTATGCTGGCTTCATTCACAGAAATAATGCTTTCCTCATTCTGAATATTGTCATATATATGGGTAAAGGTAATCATCAATATTTTGTATTATCATTAAATTTTCTTCACACGCATATTAATTTTAATATCCTGAAATTAAGCTACTATTTAAATTGTAGTTTTCATTACATTACTTAATACAAATCTTAAAGGTGAAAGTCCACTATTTCTATTCGCGGTCATTAGCCTACAAAAATTTGGAATATCTTTCAGTCATTTGTGTTTTCTATCTATAAACAATCTTCCCTCTTCAAGTTTGTGTGGAGACTTTGTGTAGTGATCAGCTTTTTTCGTTATTCTTCCTGGTACAGTCATGGTGAAAAGTCCTGCAAACTGGTGAATAAAAGCGAGCCATTAGATTGAATCATATAAACCAATATTGCACAGACCAACAGCAATAATTTCGCATCATTTTCGAAGCCATCTCATTGGAAGGTGTTGCCAGGAATATTGACCATAACTGTACAACTTCAACCTTTTAACTTTTCGATTACTTTCTAGCCTTGTCCTTAAGAGGGTATTCTCTTATTAATGAAATACTGCTACTGATTCCTTTAAACAAATATAATTTTTGTTTACTGAATTAGTCTGATTTCTGGCATTGTTTGGGGGAATTTGTTTGCCCCCAATTTCCCCGCAAAGAAACTTTCCATTTTAAAGGGGTCGGGAGCTCCAGCGTTAGGAACTGCATGATGAAATATGACGTGTTAAAGAGAAGGACACAATAATCAGTGAAATGTCACACTCACATTCCCTTCCCCTGTAAGGCCCACGAAAATATCAGCTCCCCCTCAAAAGTACTTGCATCAACGACGAGAATTCCTTCATTCCTAATTTAAAGGAGACATGATCATAGAAGAAAGAACGGGAAACACACTAAAAAAAAACAAAAAAAATTATTTGCTGCTACCAGAGGTCAGTCTAACTGCTTGGTTTATGGTTTCCTCTTTCGTTCCATCACTAAAGGTTGTTGCCGTTTAAACCCGAGATGGTGTTGGTTTAAAATCCATATTTGTGTGTGGGTGACAGAAGATAGGTCAGACAAATACACTGCCTTACTTGTAGTGACAATGAACGAGACATTTATTTTTAATATTACATACAAATGTTTTTGGCATAGCCTTTCAGAGGATGAGAATATCTGTCAACTGGATTAGGGACTGGATCAGCTCCACTGTTTACCTCTGTATTGTTTTTCGAGCGATAGCGTTATTCAGCTTTTAGGTTAACGAAAAATTTACATACCGGTAGCTTATAATTATATAGCTGCAATGTAGAGGTGGTAAACAATGTATGGCGATATATACATGTATAAAATACAGCCGAACTTCTGTAACGTGAAATTATGTCTTTATGTAAGTTTGAGTCACTGAACCAAAATAATAGACGTATTTGGATATGTAGGCATGTACGCATATATTAAAAGTAACCAAATTACAAGCTCTTACCAATGTTCAAACGGTAAGCACAATACAAGCATTACATCACACACTAAATGGCAAATATGGTATGTATACAATTCAATAATTTAGTGTGCACAACTGTAAAATCATTATGGTGTTGGAGGTGTGACTTATGGCTGTGAAGTCAACCAAAACATCTTGCATTTTCCCTCATAATCTGCGTGCAAATTCCTGTATCGTTCATTATGTCCCTGGACTAAAGCTCATTTATGGGTCAGGCGGAGCCTCTAAGAATGATAATTTGCAGAGCTCTTTATTATTCAAGATAAGTCAGTAACTGCAAAATATAACTATAAAATCATGTTTATGATTATCGCCAGTTAAATAATTTACATTTTAGTTACCTACCAGCCCATCGAGCACATAAGCTGTAGTCCTCTCGTGGATATCTGCTGTAAAATTGGTAGAATATTTGCCTCTTTGATGTTAACTGCCTTTAAAGAAGTAATAATATTAAACCTCCATGTTTATCTTCCCTAAAGAAGCTTTGATAATAAACTGTTGAAGGTTATTTAATGTTCGTCAGGAGTTATTTCTTTGTTGTCGAAGTGGAAAGCAATTTACTTCCTGCATACAATACCAGGAAGCAGACTACTTCTGCAAGCAAGTAGATGATCTGTGTTAACTTGGAGGAATCAGTAGCTCTCTTTGTTCACAACCTTTAAGAGTTTACAATATTGTTAAGTCATATCCCCAGCCAACCACCATAACGACTCTTGTGGCATTCACTCGCCAGGTATAAATCTATTTTGCCAGGCTAAGAGATTGCATGCGCACGTAGCGAGGAGAAATATTATGATGGTTTACATATTTCCCGGGACGACATCATCAGCCGACGTGAGGCTTGGAGTCCCACGGGGGGTTGTGTACTCAGCCAACACTATAAATCCCAGCCGTGTTGACTTATACCATCAGCCCGCGAGGAGCTCTAATGGTCGTATAGCGGGGTGGGTGTGGGTGTGGGTGTAGGTGTGGGTGTAGATTTAGGCTTGGGTGTGGGTATAGGTGTGTGTAGGGGTGACGGTGTGGGTGTGGGTGTAGATTTAGGCTTGGGTGTGGGTATATAGGTGTGTGTGTAGGGGTGACGGCGTGGATGTGGGTGTATGTGTGTATAGTTAGTTGTTGATGTGAGAACAGATTTAGGTGTGTATTCATGTATAGGATATAGGTACATCTAAAGTAAGTGTGTGTTTGTGTGTGTACGTGTGTGTGTGTGTGTGTGTGTGTGAAGGATTGTTGGTGAGTTTGGATGTGAGTGAAAATAAAGGTATGATGAGAGGTGAATGTGGCAGTGAGTAGTGAGGGATGGGGGGGGGGGGGGGTAAGGGTGCTGTAAACGTCGGTGGCGCTGTTGGGTAAGAGAGTGAGGGTGAGAAAAGTATGACTGTAAGCATAACAATAAGGATGAGTACACGACTATGCTTGTAGGATGTGAGTGCAATTAAAAGTGTGATTGTTCCCTTATACCTAACCCACAACCAAACAATTTTTGCAGCGACTTTTCCGACTATTTCTGTCTGACGAATTGGGGAGGAAATAACCACAGTGATGCACAGAATATTAATTAAGTTGGGATATACTTAAGCACAATGACACAGCGGTCTCCATACATATAATTAGCTAGTTTTTCCACTATTGCCCTTGGTGCTAGAGGGATTATTATGCCGCAGTGGGTCGTCTGATCGTTCGACTTCTTACAACGCCATTATCCTTCCGTCATTTATCTCTCTTAATTTCACTTTTTCTTTCTTTCTGTATTCTTTTTTCTTTCATTTTTTCCACTTTCTCTTTCATCTCCTCTCCCTAAATAGGTTTTCCTTCTTGGCATCTAATTTTTCATTACTTTCCGTCGTCCACTCTTCCCCTCCTCCTCTTCCACTCCCTTCGCCTCCACGGTCCCTCTCCTGTGCAAATACACCTTCTTTTGAGGACCCCACAGCCAGACATCGTTCCCTTTGCAGTCTCCGTTTTCCCTGTTTGAATTAGCTTGCTTTCACTCTACTCTCGCCCTACCCCCACTCTCCCCCTCCCTCACGATATCCCATACTTCACTCGGTCTTCACGAATATCATATTTCATTCTCTCGTTCTTCATGTTCTCAACTTTCATGCCCATATTTATAATAGTTATTCTTCCTGGATTTCCCATGGGTAATAATGTTTTCCTTTGTTGTACTTGAATTATTATTTCTTCTTGCGTTTTTCTCATTTCCATCTTTTTAAATCTGGCCCTGTTCGACATGTCTCTCTAAACCAGACATCCCCTTCACATCTGTCCCACCATACTACACTCTCTGTTCCCACATCTGTTCCAGTGTCCCTCCATTACCAACTTTGTCATACAGTACACCTCCATCACACTACTCATACAAAAGGTGTTAGTATGGAATCTTGCTGTTGTTTAAACAGTGACAAAGTGTTTCATCTAACAACATGTAAATATGGCTTCTGTAAAACGCTAGGAATCATAGAAGCCCTTCCTGGGATTCTTCAAATGCTTATTAATGTTCAGGCATTTCAATCGCTATTTGTCGTCTCGACTTGGATGACCTCCGGTGAATGTTCTTCCCTACTTTCTCTCACGTATCTCTAACTTTACTTACCAGGATCAAGGCAGGTGTATGGTGCCAGTAATAGATAGACATACAGATACACAAATAACAGGAAGGCCTGAACAGCAATACGTGATTTATCATTTAGGTGAATAGGGGCAATAAAAATCATACTCTCATACCCATGACCTGCTGCATTTAAAAGATATCACACGGAGTACAATTATTCGTTGTTTCTGTTACTGGTATTTTCCAGTAAAACAGGAGGACAATATGAATCACAGACTGGGTCTCGTTCAAATACTGTACAGTGAAGTGGAACACTCGAAGCTTTGCTTAGCACAGAGGTCAGTTGTTGGTTTGCCCTATTATTGGTCGTGTCAGATCACATTGCTCTGATGAAAATAATGATTCTGAATTACATTTCATATTTTATCTGTGCTTATATATATATATATATATATATATATACAGTATATATCCACATTACTTTGCATGAGACGGCATATTCAGGCTCACCGATCACTCAACACACCAACAAGGAATTCACTGTTGTCCAAAGATCGAGATAGTTTAAACGTTTTCACTCCTTCTAAACTAAAGGAACGAGGGTCTGGTTCTGGCCTTGCTGTGACGTAACCCTTATTATATATCATGGGCAGCGAGCTTGGCAACTGGGTAAGGAAGAAATTATGTGTGTGGGTGAGGAGGAGGGCCTGAGGGAGGTGATAACAAAGGCAGCACACTAACAGGTGTCACCGTCCCTCTCCTGGCTGTTGTCTGTCCAATCACCACCTTCACGTATACAAAACACGTCTATACTCTACCTTAGTAGACGGATTTTCTAAGCATGCTACCACTCAAGACATTATTGGTACTCTTGTGGATATTTTAAAGACGATAGTTGTCTTCAATGGAACACACACACACACACACACACACACACACACACACACACACACACACACACACACACACACACACACACACACACACACACTTGCACATTCTCGAGCTAGCACCGTATAGAATAATAAAAAAAATAATATTATACTTTTAAAATTAAGATAATGATATTAACACTACCATTATTCAAAGAGTTATATAATCAATAATTGTAAAGATCATAATGATGAAATAAAACAAGAACAAAAACAACATCAACAACAACAACAACAATAATAATAATAATAGTAATAATGATAATAATAAAGCCTCTGATGATAGGTGGGTTAATATCAGTTCCAGGTTGTGACAGAAGGGACTACAACACTTCTGGCGAGGCCTTCGTGAGAGGAGTAGATTGGTGCTTCTGGCCTTATCTCCGTCCCCTGCCATGGTCCCCTCCTGAATGCCGGGAATGTCTGGAGAAGCTGAATCCCATGTTAAAAGACACTCAGTACAATGGCCAGTGTCCCCCCCCCCCCCCCCTCCTCAACTCGCTCTCCCTCACACACACACACACACACACACACACATATTTTTAGCTCAATCCCTCACACGCCTCTCCATCCCTCTATGATTCACTTCTCTCTTGTTTCACTCACTCACTCACTCACTCACTCCTTCACACACATCTCTATCCCTCTATGATTCACTTCTCTCTTGTCTCACTCACTCACTCACTCTCCTTCTCACACTTCTCTATCCCTCTCCATCCCATTCCTCTCTTGCTAACTACATTCCGTTTCTGTCTCACACAATCTATCTCTTTGCATTCTGTTCCTCCTTCCAGCCTCCTGAAATTCCCTCCTGGCCGTACTCACTCACGCCTTTCTCTGTTTACCATATCCCTTTTTGCTTCCATCACTTATGCCAATCCTCAAGCACTTTCTCCCTACCTCCTTGCTTCTCTTTACTTACCTTTCTCTTTCTTCACCCTTGTATATTCTCCACACGCCCTCCTCACTCATAATCTCACACACATATACACTCACTCCTCCCTAATCCCACACACACACAAACACACATTCTCCCTCCCTCCCTCCCTCCTCCTCTCTCTCTCTCTCTCTCTCTCTCTCTCTCTCTCTCTCTCTCTCTCTCTCTCTCTCTCTCTCTCTCTCTCTCTCTCTCTCTCTCTCTCTCTCTATCTATCTATCTATCTATCTATCTATCTATCTATCTATCTATCTATCTCTCATACACACACACACACACACACAGACTCCTCCCTTCCACAATCACCACATCCCTCACACCTCACCCCATCCGACCTGTACTGTACCACCACACCCACAGAAAATAAGAGAGCTTACGGAGAATGTGATACTGATGGCCAATTGGAGGTAATAATTTCCTCCAGACCGCTCAGCGAAACAACAAACACCCTCTCTAATTGTAGTGTTTTGTGAGAGTGTTTGGAGGATTCAGTACCGTCCTATATAATTATTCTCCGACTCTTTCACATACATACATATTTATACATCCCCTCTAACCCCGTCTCACTCACTTCTTCACGAGGTAAGCACCAGGTGTTAATATAAAGTTTACAGTTATCAAATGAAACATAATGCACATAATACATAATACAAGAGGGAGAACAATTTGCACCCACGACAACTGTGACAACAAACCCGAGGGGGGAAAAAAAAATGTGACGTTTGAATATGCCCGAGCACGCACAATAAATAAACACACACTGGAGATGAGGGTGATGTTTTATATGCCAAGAAAAACACTCCCTCTGACTGCTAACAAACCCACGCACGCACACACATTTTTTTTTTTTCGTTTTATAAAGATGCACGCACCCCACACTCACGCAATAGCAAACACACACATATACATATACATACGCACACGCACATATTTCTAGTTCAAACACACTCTTGTCTCATTCTCACACGCACTCTCACCTCACTCACAACTTTTCCGTCACACACACACACACACACACACACACACACACACACACACACACAGAAACCAGTATATAAATACACAATGGGAGGGAAATGCCATAGGACCTGCTTGAGCAATAAGGTCGATTGCTAATATTCTTTTGGTTGGTGTCAGCTTAAGCTTCACTGCTGACGTGGTGTGTGGGGAAAGGTTACGAGAGAGAGAGAGAGAGAGAGAGAGAGAGAGAGAGAGAGAGAGAGAGAGAGAGAGAGAGTGGGTGTGGGTGTGGGAGAGGGAGAGGGATAGGAAGAGGGATAGGGAGGGGGAAAGGCAGAGGGAAAGGGATAGCAAGAGGGAGAGATAGAGTGAATGAGGGACGGAGATTGATTTGAGGATGAAAGATGAACGTCCTTGGCCTGGAAGCCCCTGTAGCACGAGGGAGAAGGGGATAGAGAGGTGGGACAGACAGAAAACATAGAAGGAAAGGAGAGACAGTTGACGAATTAAACGAGAATGGCTGGGGGCCGAAGGATCACCAAAATAAAGGTAGAGGAGACGCAAAGATATACAAAATAGAAGAGAGAAGGAGAAAGAAGGAGAAGGATGAGGGAGGGGATGAATTAAATAACACTGTACAAGGTGAAAGAGAGGAAAGATGGATGGAGTTGTAGGAAAGGGAGAGGAAGTGTAAAAGGCAGTGAAAGTTTGGGTATAATTACAGAAATATAATGGATTTTCTTCCTCCTTTTTTTCTTCGTCTTTTTTTTCTTCATCAACGTCTCCTTCTTATTCTTATTCTTGTGCTTCTTTCTTATTCTTATTCTTCTTTCTTATTCTTATTCATCCTTTTTTCTTCTTCTTTTCCTTCTCCTTCACATTCTTCTTCATATTATTATTTTCATTATTACTATTATCATTAATACGAATATTATTAATATTATTATTAATATTATTATTAATATTATTATTAATATTATTATTATTATTATTATTATTATTATTATTATTTTTATTATTATTATTGTTAATAATTTCATTATTAGTATTAGCATCAATTATATTCTTATAATTATTACTATTATGTTTATGTTAATAATAATGATAATTATTATAATTATTATATCTATTATTATTATTTTTATTATTATTACCGTAATATTATTATTAATACTATCATTATTAGTATTTCTCTCTTGCTCTTTCTCTTTCTATTTATTATCCTTCTTATCTTCTTCTTCGTTGTTTTTCACCATGAGAGTGGGAGAGAAACCGCTAAGAAAACGAGACTAGAATATAAAGATGAAAGAGGCAAGACAAAGGTGGCAAGAAATAAAAGTATAAAAGTTTATTTATAAAAAGAAAAATAGACGAGGATATATTGCATCGTAAACAAGAGATAAACCGACGGGGAAGGAAGGAAGGAAGGAAGAAGGATGGAAGAGAGAGAGATAGAAGGGAGAAAGAAGGAAAGAGTGAAGGAAGGAAAGAAAGAAACAATGAAGGAAGAAGGATTGGTGGAGGGAGAGATAAAGGAGAGAAAAGTAAAAAAGAGGAAAGAGTGAATGAAGGAATTAAGGATAAAAGGGAAAAGTTAAGGAAGTAGCGAAGGGAAGACATATGAGTAACAAGAATGAAAAAGAAATGAAGGATGGATGGTAGAAAAGAAAGGAGGGAACGAGATATGGATGGTGGGGTGAAGGAAGGTTAGACCTAATGACAAGAAGCAGAAATTCGAAGGAAAGAAATTAAGTGAAAATAAAAATCAATGAATAAATAAAGGGAGGACTTGACAAACAGGGAAATGATTGAGAAACGAAAAGAGCCCGTGGAGAATTAAGTAATGAAGTAAGGAAGGAAGGAGTGAGGAGGAAACCATGGAAAGTCATATAAGAGACGGTGTGGCTTACCTGATGTTCGGAATTTAACGCTGTACAGTACATAACAAATGCCTCGCCAGTACTGATGATTGTGCACACGTAGGTTTTGTGAGTACGGCTCGACCTCCGTTAAGAGCATAAGTGCAATTACACGATGCAAGCAAATGCACATTGACTACATACTAACCCTTTATTAATTGCACAGTCTTTCTACATAAACTACACCATAACTACCCGGCATTTGCATACTATCTGCATGTTACCCTTGCTTGCACACTCTGCCGGCGTCTCTCTTACTGAAACCTCGTGCTGAGCTTGCCAGAGATAGGCCCCACCTTGGAGTGACTGGGAAAGGGGAGAAGTAACAGGGAGGAGAGGAAGAAAGACAGAAAGAGTGCAGATTTTTTTAATGAAAAGAGGAGCAGCGAGAAAAGAGAGAATGTATAAAGTACGAGATAGAAGGTTACTGATGAATGCTGTATGGAAAGAGGAATAGATAATTATAATATTGGTGGCATGATGAATTATAAAAGAAAGTTTATGACGTTAATGGATGAGTAGGAGAAAAAGTGGTTAATCAATGTCAAATTATTCTGCGACAACTCTTTCCCTTACCAGTGTTAAAGTGTTGTTTTATTGTATAAGTTGAAACTCAAGGACGATAGGGAGTTTTCATACTAAGCGAAATATAGACCATAGTTTGTCATTTTAATACCTCTATGATTAATATCTACTTTACAGAAAAGCGAGGGCTACTTGGGCTTGTCTCTGTATACTCTTCCAGCACCGGGATGTAAATAACTTTGATAACTTTATTCTAAATAATGCTGGAGGATTAGAGTCAACAACAGAAAAACCTTTACGACTGTCACTTCTCCCACACTACTTGATTCTTAAGGTTTCCCTGTGTTGAGTATAATGGTTTGGTGTTTGCAGCAGTAACGCAAGAAAATAAAACGCCCATTTGGTTAACTGATTATTTGAATCCAGATGTATTCATGTAGAGATTATAAGTAAATGTTGCTTTAAACGTGGAGCCTTCGCAAAACAGTTCCTTGGTGCAGTAAGATTTCGTGCCTTCAATAGGATACTGTTATAGCTTTTAGGGGGTCGACTGCTGTGTATTTACCTCACTGGTGTGGGCGCCAGGCTTGGACATTTAAATTGCTTTTCTGCCCAAACTAATGCCATTGTTATCTCTCACTCATTTTCAGAAAGTTAAGGGGGACCCCACAAGTGAACGGAGGTAGATTTAACCGTGGTAAGAGTACAAGTTTGTGATGTCCTTTCTCGACCTACTTCAAATAATCTATACAGAAAAACAAATAAAAAAAGCGATATTAAGCACGAGAGAGATGGATGGGGCGGAGACAGTGTGCGCGGAATAAACAAGGAATAAAGACGTGCCCAGAATAAAGTGATAAAGCAGGGAAAGACGACGGAGGAAAGGAGAAAGGACAGTGGATTTATTTGTTGTCGCGAGAGAAGCGGCTGTGATTAGAACTTCAGCCAGCCAGCCAGCCAGCCAGCCAAACCGGTTCTCTCTCTCTCTCTCTCTCTCTCTCTCTCTCTCTCTCTCTCTCTCTCTCTCTCTCTCTCTCATCTCTCTCTGTCTCATTTCTTGTATATTTCCTTCTTATGTCTCTTTCAGTTGCTGTTTTTTCTTCATCTGTTTTTGTTGGTGAGGTTGTTGTTGTCTTTCTTTCAGTGTTCCTTTCTTTATGTCTCTCATTTTATTGGTACAACTCCTGTATTTCTATAGTGCCTCCTTTTCAATATAATTATGCTATAATTTGATTTGTGACACCGGGAAGGGGGTGTATTGTTTTCGGTGCCGGATATTTACTTATTTATTTACTTATTTATTTATCTGTTCGTGTGTTTGTTTATGGTCTAGCGTCCACAGGTTTAGCCGTATGATGTTCATTTTTTTTCTATTGATAGATATTCATCACAAAACAAAATGATTAACTTTTGAGCAAAATCGGTCGAAGGTCAAGGTCACAAAAAAATAAGGATTGATCTTTATAAAAGATTTTAACACAGGCCTCAGTAGTAATCCAAACCTTCACTCATTCTTATGGGAGATTTCAACAGTACCCAACGTAGTGATCCAAACCCTTATTATTATTATTAATGGCCGGTGTTGCCATCGAATGATGTCTTGTTATTTTTATATTCATTATAGAGCACGTTATTAATTTCCCCCTTTTCCTATTTTTTTTCATTTCTTACCTCTTTTCAGTTAACTTTTTCTCTGTTTTCTCAATCCACTGTTTCTTACTCTCTTCGTCCCTATCTATCAATTCTACTTCCTTCTGTTTACTAATAATTTTCTCCTTTTCTTTATCCACTTTTGTCCTCCCTCGTATGCCTCTTCCTTTTTCCTCTTACCTCTCTATTGTCCCATCATTTGTCTACAAATTATTTCCTTCCTCCCTTTCCTCTGTAGTAACCTTTTTCCTTACTCATACTTTCTCACGTGTTTCACTACTTTCTCCTTTTTCCTTCCTTTTAGTCTCCCTCGTGTTCCACCTACTAATTTTTCTTCCTTCCTTGTACCCTTTCTTCTGTGCATATTTACTTCCCTGTTATTACTCTTACACTCTCTCTCTCTTTTTCTCTCTTTATCTCTCTCTCTCTCTCTCTCTCTCTCTCTCTCTCTCTCTCTCTCTCTCTCTCTCTCTCTCTCTCTCTCTCTCTCTCTCTCTCTCTCTCTCTCTCTCTCTCTCCTCTCTCTCTCTCTCTCTCTCTCCTCTCCACCTCCCCTTTGCTATGCTTCCCTCTTCCTCCTCTTTTGTTATGGTTCCTTTTTCTCTTCACTTTCGTCCATATTTTCTATCTTCCCTTTCTCTTCTTTTTTGTCTGTCCTTCCTTTTCACTTTTTCGTTTTTCTCTCCTTACTTCATTCATTAATCAATTCATTCATTCCCTTTCTGCCACGTATGTCTTACTCTTTCCCTCTACATCCCTTCCCTACTTTATGTCCCTCATTCCTTTTCCTCTTTACAGTTTATTCCTCTCTTCCTTCCCACCATTTTTGTCTATCGGCCTCATTCCCTGCTAGCCAGACCTGCCCCCTGCCAGAGTCGTGACGAGAGGAGCTACTAGCAGGGGTCCAAGGTGAAGAGAGGGCAGGGGTCACGGGCAGGGGGGAGGATGATAACGAGCAAACCAGGAGCAGGGACGGCAGGGGAAGGGATGGAGAAGGAGGAAGAAGAGGAGGAAGTGAAAATGAGAAGAAGGCAGGAGATGGAAAATGGATAAGTTAATGTTGGAAATATAAGAGAATAGGTGAGAAAATGAAAGTGAGGGAAATATCTGAAAAAATAGGAAGGAAGGTGCGGAGAAGAAAAGAAAAAAAAGGTATTTTTTTAAGTAAAAGTCAGGAATTTATTTGATGGAAAATAGGAGTGAACAAAATTGGGATGCTACGAAGTGGATATGGAGTGATATAGAAAATGGAATTAGAGGATGGGATAGAATACATCAGAAATAGAGAAGCTATTATGTTATTGAAGAATTAGGAAGCTTAGTGAATAGATATGAGTAGGAAAAGAAGAGAAAACTAGCAAAGTTGAGAAATTAAAAT
The DNA here is from genome assembly GCA_034508575.1 of Petrolisthes manimaculis. Lineage (NCBI taxonomy): Eukaryota > Metazoa > Arthropoda > Malacostraca > Decapoda > Porcellanidae > Petrolisthes > Petrolisthes manimaculis. Next base: position 64,223 of record JAWZYT010001961.1, read on the forward strand.
AAAAAGAATAAGGTTAATAGAACATAAGATGCATGAGGGAACTGGGGACATAGGAAGGAAGGAAGGAAGGAAGGAAGAAAGGAAGGAAGGAAGGAAGGAAGGAAGGAAGGAAGAATGAACGAAAGAAATGAGGTAGAAACAAGATGGGAGGAGACAGGCAAGTAAAGCTAGATTAGGGATGGAAGGGAGAAAAGAAAAGACATAGAAACGACACCAGAAGAGAAAGTAAGGGACAAGCTGCAGACTCTGATAATGACAGTCTCAGAGGTAAGGTGATGGGCACGACCATACCCCGTATCAGGTGAACTGTGGACTGCCTGCCCCGTCACTATACAAGTTAACTTTACGTGCCAGGTGATGTGGTCTTGGGGTCCTAGAGCAGCCTGGCTTACTGTCCGTGTGTCTGTGTAACTCTACTACATGTGATTCTATGTGAAGAGTCTGCTAGGTCCGGTACCAAGAGATCCGACCGAACCTCATTGCCTCTCTGAATGATTGCGTAGTATTTTGATCGTAGTTGTAAAACCAGCTGGTTCTTGTGTTTATTTGTAAATATGTTGCCTTCAAGTCCTTCTTTAGAATATTAGTTAATAGTTATATTTATTACCAGCGTATATTCCTTCTCATGGACAGTGATCCCTTGATGTCTCCCTGCTTCCTTGACATAGACTCTAGCTTAGCTTAGTACAAGATGTCCCACGGCGGCAAGGCAATATATATATATATATATATATATATATATATATATATATATATATATATATATATATATATATAT
>JAWZYT010001961.1:70000-127500 GCA_034508575.1 Petrolisthes manimaculis
AGTTACAGCTTAAATAGACGGTAAAGAATCACAACACCAAATACAAAGAGAGTTAAAGTAGGTGATAAGATAAAAGAGATAGTGATGAGGACATATGAGATGAGCAAACACGACGGGTCAGGCCAAGTGACCTCGACCAGCGGATTACACAGGCTATGTTTGTCCACCTCCTAGTACGATACTCTATAATATTGTTATTAGAAAGACACTGGGGGAGGACAGGAAGAGGCACAAGCGGCGAGGATTTTTCTGCATGGTGGTGACGAGGGTAATGGAAATGTGGTGGTGTGACACAGATTGTAGAGTGTGGTGAGAGTGTGACATTGGTGGTGAGCATCGTGGTAATATGACGTATATAGTTAGTAGTGTTTGATATGGGTGATGGGTATATTAGGAGTGTAACATAGTTCGTGGAGATAGTGGATGTCTGACATGGCTCTAGGGAATGTTGGGAGTGTGATATAGGTTGTGAAGATGGTGAGTTTGGTACAGGCTATGGGGTTGGTCGAACTGGTACACCGTATAAGAAGAAGTCTTTATTTACATTATTGACGACGTTTTAGTAGTGTTTCTTCAGGTCAAAGTTTGCATACAAGGCATTTCTTCAATAATTCCATAAGGGAACAGATGGTATCTCAAGACGATTCGCGGTAAATAAATCTTTGCCCAGCACAGGAACTCGAGATACGGTAATATGGTCAAGAAAAGCAATCAAGGAGAGCTAGAACAAATAATAAATTCGATTAATTTTAATACACTTTTACTCTTATTCTCTGGAGAGTAAATTGACATGCATCGGATACTGTGAGATGTGATTTTGTTTAACTCTATGGATATGTTATGAAATGAAAAGTAGAAAAAAATAAAACTGACTGGCAACTAATAATATATTGGCAGGTACATAATATGGGGCTTGGAAATGCAAAAGAAAATACGACTGTCAGAGATGAGAAAGAGAGGGAGGATGGGAAGAGCTGAGGTGAGTGCACCCTTAGGACAGGCCCAGTCCTACTCTCCATCAGGGGGAACAAGAGGAGGTGATGGTGGCCCAGTCTGGTATATGTGACAGATGTTATGGTGAAAACACGCACGGCAGCCCCCCTCCCTTCATCCCTTCCTTCATCCCTTCCTTACTTCCTTCCTCCCTTCCTCCTGACCCCCATTCCTGTGTGTCTTTCATCATTGCCATACTCTCTATCTCCCTCCTTCCTTTTTTTTCATTTACTTTACTTCTTTATTTGTTTCTCAGTATTGGGTTCCCTTTTCTCCTTCCTCCTTCTTCCACTCCCATTGTATCTTCTGTTTATCAATATTGGACACGTTCATCTTCCCCTTCCCCAAACCCCTGGTCACTCTCAATCCATTCAATGCTTCTCTCTAAGACTACCTCTCTCGATTCCCTCCCTCCCACCCTCCCTCTACTTCTGTCTATCAGTATTAGCTCCTTTCACCGCCCTCCTTTCCTGTTCACCCCCAATCTCGGTAGTGAATCCTCCTTCCCTCTGTCACTGTCACTCCCTTTTCTGACACTTAATACTGGACCACACCACCCCCATTTCACCTGTAGCTCAGATTTCTGCTCTAATTCTACCCTTTTTCCACAGTCATCTTCCATCTCCTCTCTTAAGTCTCCCTTCACTCAGCCCTTATCTCCTATTTTCTTCATCCTTCTCTCCTCTACTATCCTTTCTATAGTACAGTCAGAGAATAAAAGGAATCGCATACATAAGTAGCTTCCAAGTCTGTTATTAGCTACTCAATCATGAATAAACACGTAGGATGTAGCAACAAGGAGAGAATAGACGATACAGTATTCTAACGTATTCAGTTTGGCAATGTATGAATAGGTTAGCATATATATCACAGTCAATAAATGATCTTTCACTCATTGGAATTATGAGAGAGCTGCAAAGTTCACACCATTATTACTACTGAGGGAGATGACAGAAGTCAATTTGGTTTTGAGTTAAGTGTGTAGATGAAATTGTATTGCTCCTCGTCTGTGTCTACCCCTCATCCCTGTAGCTCCCTCTCATCCTCCTCTGATTCCTCTTAATCACAGCACCTCATATTTATTGCCTCTGGCTGACCTCTTTATTACTGCCATTCAATAAATAACTCATTTACTATATTGTTATCAGATACATATGTTTTGAAGGTAATAATCTTAAGTCATTCTGTAACGCGACATGCATGCCTTCCGGTATATGATTTTACATGTAAGTGCATAATCCATAAAATCTTGAAGATTTCTTATGATCTTCGTTTTAAGAAAGACGCAGGCAAAGCAACTTTCATCCACGACTGTACAAACAAAGACGAAGGGAGAACGTGCATGCAACATCAACCGTCTGCTCCCCCTGGTTGACGGAGAGCCCTCTGGTGTGCCAGAGTAAGGACTCGGTGCCGACTCTCAGGACTCGCTAAGTGGCGTCATTAAAGGTAAGGGATGGTAATTTAGTTGTCACGACGTGGTCCCAGTGAGTGAGGGCGCCATGTTAGTGTACCTGGTCATCTTCACCCCCTCCCCCTCGTCCAGCACAGCCCTTTGACTCTCTCCTCTGATATATCACTGCTTTTCATCTCACCGGGGATATTACATCGACTTTTTTTTCTTGCACTATCGTCTGAATCATTGCAATTCCCCTCCCACTTGGACCCCTGCCTCCCCTCTCTCTCGTCTCACCAAAACCCCTCCCTCCCTCCCCCACCTGGGGCCCCTGCCTATCCATTCCATGTTGTCTCACCCGTACCTCTGTATCCCCTCTCCCTGTCCTTTCACCTCTCACGTAGACCACTGCAACTCAACTCCTTGCATTTTTACTCTCCTGGCTCAGTGCAAGAATATTATATATCAATATTTCTTTCATTATTATATTATTAAATAAAAAAAATGCTGATGATGGAATAATACCTCTGATATTATTGTGCTTTTATTCATAGTTATGAAGATACAAGGTCAATGAAATTGTTGAACATGAAAAGTGTGCAAGGATAGTTAATTGAAACGACGTGGCATACGGGGAAGGGAACTATACCGGTAGTGGATTGGTTCATGATTTGCGAAACGGTTGGAGTGAACTAATTAACTGAAACCCACTTGTAGTTGTTACTGCATGGATCATTCTATTCATAATGACACTAGAGTGCCTGAATATGGGCAAATAGCTTAGTTTGGGGGACCAGATTGTGTTATGCTTTTTATTCATTTTCTTTTCTTTTCCAATCTTTGCCTACCGTGCACTGTGAGTAATGATATAAAGTATACAAAAATAAATCTGAACTGTTTATTGTCTTTTTTATTGATAATTCTCTTTGACATCATTGCATATTATTGCTACATTGCTCGCCAGACTATTCTGCTCTCGACAGCATTAAATTTACACATTCAGAAAATATTGCAAGAAGACCAGACAGAAGGCAAGCATTCCACATCCGGTGTTCCGGTTGGTTGAGAGCTTACCGGTGGAGGCAGGCAGGCAGGCAGACAGACGAGAGAGATATGTGGTTGGGGGAAGGAAGGAAGGGAGGAAGGAGGCAGATAGGCGAAGAAAGGAGTATATGAGGCGATGAAGGCAGACCAGCATGGGATCGAGTAAGGTAAGGGATTGCTACATTGGCGGACATCCGAGGTATGACGAAAGCTGACTTGTTTTCTGATTATATGAACAAAACTAAAATTACACTTAAACTCAGGATATTAATTATGGATTCGTTCAGATTTAACAAAATTAAAAGAAACGTGGTGGATACTTTTAATAATGCTATAACCAATCATGCATTTCGTGTGTCGAATTGTCCACCTCTTGTTTTGCGATCCACTTGCCAAAACCCGGGGAAAGTTACTTAATGTTCTTGACTGTAGAGATGCAGGAGAAAAAAAAAGACAGCGAACGACACTAATCTGCCACAAGTAACCCGGATGAGGAGACAAATGAACTGGGCAGCGCGGCCCCACACAACAATGGCCACTAATAGTCAGGCCCTCAGATGTGCGCCTTTGTTGTGCAGAGATAAGCCAGAGGTGTGTGTGGTGGCCGGCTGACATATCAACCAACTGCGCTCGGTAGGAGGTTGTTTTCATGTACAAAAAATCCTGCGCCATTTAAAATTGCACAGAGTTGGTGAGCTTAAATCAGTTAAAATTACTATAGATTTCGGTATGGTTAGCCATTATGTGTTGCATCAAGACGTTCTAAGGTGACGTAGGGGTAGAATCATTCTGAGACGATATAAACATTGAACGCTGGCCCAAATCGACTATATATGGTTGATGTTGAAGCCAGCCTGGGTGACACTCTGATAACGGCCCAACACCTGATGACTCTGATAACACACGGTCAAGACATTGAGTGGCGCCGACCAGCAGTGTGTTTACAGTCATATAAAGAGACACACATAAACAGGAAAAGTCTCTCTAGCGTAGCTTGAGTTCTGCCAACCTAAATATACAAAAGTGACATAACGAGGCACATGTAAACACAAAAAATTCTCTTTGTGATACAATTTGGATCCTGCCATCCTAAAGTTATACCAGTGACAGGTGGTTGTGATATGCCTATATGCACAAGAGTCCTTTTCTTGTGGGCGAAAAGAAGAGCTACTGATTCCTCCAAGTCATGCTATAAAACAGATTCCTTGCTTTAATACTGAGGTACTTGTCTGTTCCCTGGTATTGTCAGCAAGAAGCAGGAGTCCTTCAAGTTGCTAAATATGAAAGTGAATTTATTTGTTGTCCTCATCCTTGGGCAGGTAATGTAGTCCATGGGAACGAGACAGAAGGAAAACTGATACATTAAATTAGAGGCGGAGATCACTGGTGTATTACTTTCATGGACTGAAATAAAATTTAATATGGTCTTAGAATATACTTCAAACAAATATCAAGTGGGTCTTCCGCTGTTAAGGTATCTGGTACAGTTCCTGTCATAGGTAGTACCATAATTTCACAATGATTTACATTGTCAGGCTTTATGTTGGAAAATCAAAGGTGTAAATAAGATTTGTATATAATGAATTCCATATGAAGATAAACATACATTACTTAACAATATTTTGTCCTTGCCAAATGTACGGAATACGATTCTTCACTTTCCAAGTATTCATTAAATGACTAAGATAGTGTATGAAATGGAAGCCTGTACAGGATGAAGTCATGAATGCGGAAATTTATAATGATGTCACGTGATAGGAGAGCATTTAAAATTGAAAAAAAGCTGAAAATCAATTTCTGTTGGAAGTAATTTTTTGTTCTTCATTCACCCGAGAAAAATGTCGAAAATAAGGGTTCTATAGAGAGACGAATGCCTCGAGGATAAAAGGCATTTTTATTTCCAGTCACTGAGAAAAATATCTAAATAAGGATTGTATGGAGACGTGAATGGTGGGTGGAGGGGATGAGAGGACGAGACTGGCAGGTGGATGGCATATGAAGTGGAGGAAGTGGCTGATGAAAGGAGGTGTTGAAAGGTGGTGACTGGCTGTTGTGGGGAGAAGGAAGCGCAAAGGAAAGGTGAAGAGATTGTAGAGAATGGCTGGTGTATGGGATGAGAGGAAGAGGCTGAAGGGGATGATGGTGTTGGTGAGGTGAGGTGAGGTGAGGTGATGGGAGGGGTGTTGGGGAGGTTTCTGGGATGTGAGGTGACCGGAGCAGAGGAGCTGGAGGGGTGAAAAGAGGAACGGGAGAGGTGGGCAGAGTAACTGGAAAGCTGAGGAGAGACTGGAGGAGGTGAGGTGATGGGTGGCTGAAAAAGTGAGAAAAAATAAAGAGGTGGAGAAGTGAGAGTGAGGAGGTTGGTGAAGAGAGAGGAAGAGCTGGAGAAGTGAGAAAGCGGAGGTTGGTGAGGATGGAGTCTAAATATTGGGATGATGTGGCCACAGAGATGAGACACCGATACAAATGTTTTTTTTTATTTAGATGGAAAATTAATTATGAGAAACTCGCACAGGATGAGTGTTACAGTGAGGTCTTCATCCTTCCCAAATTATGTCACGACCAATCAGCAAGATATGGATAAGATAATGCAAGTCATGGTGTCTCTAGGAGCCTTCATAACTACTGTAAGTCGTTTATGTTTTCTGCTTCTAGGTTTTCTCACGTTTTCCTTTGTTCCTATTATTGTCGTGGTAACAGATGTAAACTTTCTTTTCGTATTACAATATATAATAGTAATAGTTGATGATCCATTCTGTTGATAAAATTCCGACATATTTATTAACTTGGAAATTACTAGTTTCCAGTTTCCATTATTTACAATACCGGGTATCCACCGATGAGACATACATACGTCACGACTTTTGAACGAACTGACACCCAGCCACAGAGAAAGGGATGTGAGGCTACATATCAAATACTGTTGCTGTTACCGTACCAGCGAGGGTGCTTTACGACGTTCGATTACCTTGCAGTTAGCGCCTAAAACTTTATTTAGAGAAATTTCCCGACCTGTAGGTGACGAGATCAGTTTAATAATCACTGGGCCATCTCCCCTGCAATTGTTGGAGAAAGTTGAAACTTGATGAAGACTGAAAACTTTGCCAAAGGAGGAAAAATAGCGTAAAGGAAGTGGCGCTACTAGGGGAAATGGCATTGTTCGAAGTGGTACAGTAAAAAATAATGGTGTTAATTAGATAATATTAGGTTAGGTTACGATACGCTAGAGTGAAAATGGGATATGATGGAAAAGAATGGCTTGAGAAGATATACAGTAGTTTAGGGGATGTGAAACGTCAATAGAAATGGGACAGATAGAGGAAACGGTGCCATTCCAAACATAACCACCGGGGATCTGTAACATTCAAGGTAATTTAGCCCCTTTAGGAGAAATCTCGAAAGAAATATGAAAGGATAAGTTGGGAAAAGTATGATAAGAAATGTGAAAAGAAAATATAGAAGTGTTAAAAAATTATATGAAACTATAAGGAAAGGTATAAGTGAAGGTTGTAACAGAGGAAAGGTTTTTACTAAAATGCAAAGAGGAAGATAGAGAGGAGGAGACCAGTCAGTGAAGAGAAAGGAGAGGATGGGAAGGGTGGGGCCAGTGCCTAAAGGAGAGGGTAATTAACGTAACAATGGGAGTCAATTTCCACACCCAGGAACGCCATCACAAAGCATCACACACCTCTCTTTTGTGATAGCTCTTCCCCCTATCTTCTTCCGCTATTCATCCTAGAGTTATGTAAAGGAGGGACCAAATTTCATCCCAGGTTAAACAAAAAATTAAGTTACCAGCACACACAATCTAACGCTTCTTTATTCTATTTTGTTCTCTTGGTATTCATTGTTGGATTCTTGATATACAACCATGAACTGCGAATCTCACATGCCTAGTGAGTGGTAATTGTGAAGACATTTGCTCTAAACCTATAGTGATTCACACGAAAAAAACAAAAAACAAGCAGGTCCTTTATGGTGGTAATTTCTCAGGGTCGAACTGGAGGGCAACAGATTCCTCCAAACTATGCCACTAAACAGATTTCTTTTCTACTTCTCTGTTTCTTGATATATATTGCAGGAATCAGTATACAACTCCAAATAATCCACCATAAGGGAGTACCGGTACCACTCTGAACCCCATAATTGTAAACCCAGTCTTGTGGGTAAAAAGAAACACTGAGCCTGGCTAACCCTTATAATCAGGTTCCTGGTAAAGCTAAGTATACATTTTATTTAACCAATGACAATATTGCCAAAATCCAACGATAGTACAAATAAAAGAACGATGCTGTTAGGGTAGCCTCTTTAAATTCCGAAGGTCTTACACGTCCTCCCAAATATTAAATCTATATAAGGATCTGATTCATTCCTACATGGAGAACTGTTGTCATATTTGGAGACAGTCTTTCAACCAGGATGCACGATGCCATCCCGAGGAGAGCTGTCTGCCTCATCAGTGACGACCCCACACTGTTCTCCATCCTTGACTCCCTACTTCTCCAATGTAGCGTTGTTTCTCATTCTCTTTTCTACCGTCCTTACTCCACTGAACACACAAACGATCACACCTGCATCACTTCGGTCCTGCAGTACTAAAAGAGTAGTGTCCAACCATAGATACTGTGTCCATTTATCCAATCCCAAGTAAACGCGTCATGAAAAATTCGTTCTTTATCTCAACTGCTTCATTATATAATTACCTACTGTCCTCAATATTTTGTTTGTCTTATTACGACTCTCTCCATTCAATAGGCTTTTATATCAACATTATTTGAATATTGGCTGGCTAGTTTTGCCCTTGCTGTTGCCACCACGAAAGGGGCGCAATCTCTTTTTTGGCTAAGTTGGAGGGTTATTGGATCCTCCAAACTTTGCGACAACACAAATTAATTTTCTTCTTGTTCACTGGTGTACTCTGTTTCCTGGCACAGTTGGAAGGGATCAGTAGCCTTCACATTCAGCGTCAACAATTTGACGCTGTAGAGGATAAATAAGTAGATAATAAGTAAGATCTTTTTCCTGTCATTAATATTGCTCTTTGCCTCAATCATCTCTAGCGGATAGTTGTCACCTACAAGCAATTAACAGATAGATTTAATATTGTACTTAATTAAAATGGACAGTTTGCACTCCGCAGGCATCAATTTAATAGAATAATTCATGACTTTAACTCAGGCTGGTTAATTTTCACTCAGCAAGTAATTAGTCAATAGATTTATTCATGAATGCAACTCAGACATATTCATTGAGCCGTGAAGTATGCAGGCAATACTAAGTTGCCGCCATCGGTATGATCATCACAGTCACCTCATCAGCATACACGGCAACACAAGGTCCCGGTCAGGCCACTGTCACTCCTTTCTTGCCTGCAACACCTGCCACTGCATGTTCTCCCCAGGGTTCACCAATTAAGCTCTCCTACGACAATAACTATGAAAAAAAGATGCCCACACTATAACAAATTATGTTTTTGGACATGCAGTATGTTTATTTAACTGCGGTCACTATGTAAATAAACTTGTTTTAAAGACAGCAACTGGAGATTAATTTACTTCATAATGGTTTTAGATTTATAACACTTTCATAAACACCAACATTATTTGAACGCATACCTATATATAGTAGGCAAAATATTTGGATAATTATTCACACCCTCGATATTTACTTGGGAAAAAGCATGAAAACAATAACTACCCGAATGAGTTAGGACGATAATGAATTTTGCAATAATGAAAATATACGGTTCCTTGAAAGTCGTCCAGGTTAGATGTCGGAGTGTTACCCAAGGTACTTTCACTCGGGTACAAATATGAAGGAGACCCAGGCATTGAACCCGTTCAAGTTCTTCAAGCACTTTGGAAAAGTCGAAGCTATCGATGTCCGGCTCTCCCTCCCATTTCTTCAACTCCATACATTGTCAGATAGAACGGATAAACCCAGAAAAAGAAGGGAAAGGGAAGATGGAAAATTATATCTATTCTCGATGAACAGACACAAGCATAATAATAAACTGGCGTTTTCCCCTCAGTTATATTCGATCCAGATAATTTGAGCATATATGGTAATGAGGAAAGTTTATTTATCCATAAATGTACATTTTATTTATCCACAACTGTATTATGAAAATTTGAATATTCCACATATAGGTTCGATGAATAATCAGATACCGAAATTAAATTTCGCCCTATCGACACCACAATAGAAACAAACTGCAGCCAGCGTTGGCTCGAGGATGATATAATCCTCCCGCCACCTTCACCTTCTTTCCCATCGCAGGGAGTCCAAAGTGATGATGCAAAGGGAGTTACGGTGAGTGTTGGTACATGCCTCTTGTTTACTGCTGGCCGTCCTCACATCGTTACTCAGCCTCACCTTCTTGTAGCCGGGGGAACAGGTCACTTGAAGCACAACCCGTTTACTAACTACACTTCCTTGTTTCACTGGCTTATATAGGAGAGATTTACACCAGCTTAGCCAAGGTGTGGAAAGGCAGAAAACGTGTACCATAAACCTTTTACAACGTCAGTAGCCTCTCATTATATTTCACCTCCTCGACGCTTTCAGAACGACACTTTTTGGTACCCAGGGTACCTTATAGTCTCAAGAACTCATATTACCAGGTTTCTGTGAATTTTTCAATTAATCAATGTTTCTATGATATAATATGCTTTTTCAGAAGGTCATTTTGTAAAGTATTACTACACGTTACATCTACAGTTCCTCTCTTACTCTGAGCGTTACTAAACAAATTCCTGTTTCTATATTGGAGTAGTTTGTTTCTTAGCGTGTTATTGAGGAATCAGTAGCCCTCCCTATTTCACGACAAGAGTTTTTCTATTGAGAGAACGTATATAAGCTCTACAAAATATCTATTTCAGGTATCGAACAGTAATACTCTAAACACGTCATGTTAATCCAGCACATAAATACTGGACAATATCTAAATAAAAGATCTGAGAACCTTGTGTAAATCTACCACCTACAAAAACAGTGTCTAACAAATTATATAAGAACGTTGTATAAATCCACTAACTATGGATACAGAAATAGCACCTACAGAAATAATTCCAATTGAGTTGTGCAATCCACCAACAGTCAGTATGTGCCAGTGGGGAGACCGCTTGCCCTCACAGTGACTCGAAACGGTAGGTCCTTCTGTCTACATACAAATGAGAATGAGCTCCAGTCTAAAGAAATCTCGAGCTGCCTTCTGTTCATTATGTTCAGCACGTAATGAAACCCTCACCCGCACCACAGCACGTACAGGACCTCGGCGCGTGTATAGTTCATGCTAGGTGGAATTTGGCTTGTGTGTGTGTGTGTGTGTGTGTGTGTGTGTGTGTGTGTGTGTGTGTGTTTACGGAGTGCAGGTGAATGAATATAGTGAGTGTATTGTGTATGAATGCATGAAAGTAAGTGTGCATGTGTTTATGTGAATATGTATGCGTCTAACATGAAAGCAAGTCTGCTTTGTGCGCAAGTGTATGAATGTGAACGTATGTTCATTTATATTCACATGCGTGAATATGTGTATACATAAATGTGTAGGTGCGCTTGTGTAATCATGTATGCACTCATGTGTGTATGTCTGCACTTGTTTGTTTACGTGTGCGTGCCTGCGTGTCTGTATGTATCCTTATGTGTGTGTGTGTGTGTGTGATGTGTGTGTGTTGGTATGTGGTGAGGGTCTGCGCGGCACACACGAGTCTCCTGAGTCTATATGTCTTGGCCCGGGCTGGCTGGACTCTGGTGACAGATGAATACAAATAAGTTGTGTGGGAGGAACGGAAGGGGTGACGCCAGAGCTAAATAAATTAACCCTAATTTTATTTCTATTAGAGAGGTATGAAAAAAGAAGCACAGTGGAAGAGAAAAAAAGCTCGGAGAAAGATTTGCAATATATATTCAAGTTCATGGACGCTAAGGCACAGTCTCGAGCAAAATTCCTAAGTCAGATCAATGAAACTTCGTCGTGTGAATTAATCTTACGATCTGAAATTTCAGAGATGAACCGCTACAAATTTGCTGGCCATCCATTCGAATGTTTGTAAAACTCACTCGTAATTTTACAAATAGGTTTTTTTTTTTCCGACACTGGACACAGGCTTCATCAAGCCAGTTACCGTGGTCCAGTCAACTGCTATCCAAACACACACGTCATGATTTCCGAACTGGTACCCAGCCACAGAGGGAGGGAAGTGAGGGTTATACTTGTTATTCATTGTATGTTATAAACAGTATCAGCCTTGATTGAATTGACACAGGCAGACAGTATTTCTAATATAGGTAGTAGATTGCCATTTCTTACTATAATATAATCGTTATTCAATTACTTTTCTACTTCTCTCTAGAGGTGATAGATCCCAATTTTCGTACTTGAAGTACATATTACATTTATTCTTAATAATCACATACACTTAGCTGATTTTTTTACTACTATACTAAGGGATAGTCTGCTTGGGCGAATCGGAGGGCTGAGTCCTCATAATATTCGAATTATTGTAGAAAAAATGCTGCTTCAGAATTGTAGTATGTGTATCTTCTGTATTTATAATGTTTTGTATATTTTGAATAATCCTTAGCCCTACATTATACAGACGTCAGCATAAACTTTATGTCGCATTACTGGTAGAGCATCTGTCCCAGTGGTTAGGCATGGCCGTCTGTAATGGCCACCGCCGAAGCATTTTAATTGCCGGCCAGTGACGCGTCAGTTAATTAAGGAATCACCTTCAAGTGATTCCTGCCGCCCCCACCACCGTCATCGCCACTTTCACCCATCCTGGAATGTCACTGTTTTTTATAGAGACAGGACTAATGAATGGAGATATTATGAGGCCAATTAAAGAGGAAGTGATCTCAGTCTGTCAGTGGGTAGGAGACAGGCTATGGTGGGAAGGGAGAGAGTAGAGAGGAGAGAGTAGAGAGGAGAGAGGAGAGGAGAGGGGGAGAAAAAGGGGCGAGAGGGAAAAGCTTGATTACATGAAAGGATTATTGGGAGGCGAGAGGAGGAAACTATTACTGGAGCGGCTATAGAGATAGAGCTAATAAATAAAATATTATATTATGAGACCAGATCAGTGAAAGACAAGGTGACATGTCATTGATAAAGTGACATGTCAGGGTGTAAGGGGAGAATCTAACATTAGGAAGAGAGACAAAAAAACTACTGGTAAAGAAAGATAAATAGAGGTAGAACAAAATAGGAGGGAAAGAGGTAAGAGAGGGTGATATATAGTACGAAGAAGGAAGAAGCAAACGGGATAACCGAAATGAAAGCAAGATGGAGGAGGGGCAACTAATTTCTTGACCTGTTCCATAGATACCAAGGTCACAAATCAATACCTGAGATGACAGTGGCAAGCAGGTACTGTACCAGGTGGCAGACACTATATTTACTTTACAGAGACGAGCTTCATCCATCTGGGTTTCACTGGGAATTTATGATGTACAATTGAACCAACCAAAACTGTGCTTGGGTGACACATATTATAGTCATTTATATTTATTTTATGCTTTACCCTCGGCGGCGTATTTTTGGGGTGATGATTGATTTCATGGGACGTGGTCAGATGAATCAGAGACACATGTGGTTGGTAAGGCCAGTGACGGTACCATATATGAAACAATAATTTATGTGGTGATCTTTAATCATCAGAGGTCAGAGCAACCTTCACCACTAATTTGCATACACTTACAACCTCTCAACCCGTGTCCAGACCTTGCTTCACGTCCATCCAAGTGAGCCTAATATGTCTCATTATCAGTTACAACCTTGTTCTCCTCCGTCACAAACCCTTCCCTCCCTTGCATCATCTTTCACTTCTGCCAAAGCTTTTGCTACCTTCATTTGCCCTTTACCTTTTCTCACTTTCACTATCTTCACCCTTTTTCACACTTCTTACAATCATTTTTAAATGGTGAAGGGGACATATTAATATAAAAATTGTTTTATGTATGACTGAAATTTTTGGCTTTTTGTGATACATAATGAACGTACGAAAGTAGGAGAGTAGGTGGACTATTGCTCGCTTCTGTAGATACCAAGCAGTGCATGTCATAATATGTAATTGGATTTATAAGAAAGTCGTGTTCCTTAAACCAAGTTGTAAGAAAAGTAATCGAAACGTATGACCTTCCAGATTCGCTTTCAGTCATCTTAAAAGAGATATATTATTTGGGAAAATTGATTCTCAGAAAGTATGCTACGGAACATGTACCATTTTAGAACCATTGAGATCGTCTGTATATTGGAATATTAAAGAGTAATCATTAGTTCCAGTTAATCAATTTATTTATTCGACAAGTACAGTACCTGCCTGTAATGAGGTGAAAATATTCCTCAGTAAAACCAACAACAACTAACTGTAGGAAATTAAGATGCATTAATATCCTCCCAGTCGAGAGTAAAGAGAAATTCATCCCACTCTGTTCAAATTTATAGATTCTTTCATTATTGTGAAAACTGTACTGGGCCACTCACTCATTAATCTCATACACTGGACGAAGCATTTCAATCTGTACACTTAGATCCCCTACCAGTCTGTCTCCTCTCTCAATATCCACACCAGCCAAATTCTGCTCCCAATGCCCCTACCAAAGCCAGGGTCCTGTGCCTTCATTCCTCAACACTTGCCCAAGGGTACTTAATGTTGACTCTTCACACCAGTTCACACCTGCAGTCCATCCCCTCCCTCCCTCCCTCCAGCCCTCACATACTGCATGGCGAGGCCGTTCCATGACCTCACCACCTTCAGTCCTATTTGATTAAGAGATTCACGCTTATATATGCATTATTTGCTTTAATAAAACAAAAACAGTTCATGAATTGCATGGTGAAGGAATATATTTTCTCATTTAAAAATCCTGCAGTATCTTCGTACACAGAAAACACCAAGTATATTGATTTTGTATTGCTTTGGCATATTCTAATACAAACATAATTCGTCTTCCAAGTCTTCTTCATAGATCTTAATCCATTCGTGTTGTCGGCAAACTCAATGAAGCTCGGAAGACACACACACACACCGGGCTTGCTCAATAAAGGTAAACTTTCCAGTGTTGTCAGTGTGAACATATTCAGTTCCGTTGTCATTACATCCGATAGTTATTTTTAATGCTTTGTGTAATTACCTCGCACCCTGCAAACTACAAAACCGTTTCCAGTACATTAACTTTTTCGTATGTAAGGCAGTAAGGTACACATCCTATACAATTTCACATTAAACTACCAAACTGATTATTGTAAACTTGTCACAGTCCCAATGTGCTAACATAATATGCTGTGGGACTCACCATGACAAGACAGTATATTGTTGTATAAACTAATGGTTGGTCAGATACGAAATGATCCAACTTAGCGTCAAAATTTGCGGAATCTACTTATACCTAGTGATAATTATTATGACTCTATGACTAATTTGTTCTGCAAATTTCGTTCTATCATATTTCTTTCTCTATCTCTCACTTTCAGCCTGCATATCAATCTATCTATCAATCTATCTATATGAGAGCGTGCGTGCGTGCGTGCGTGCGTGCGTATATGCGTGGGTGGGTGCGTGTGTGCGTGCGTGCGTGCGTGCGTGTGTGTGTGTGTGTGTGTGTGCGTGGATGGACAGACAGAGAAAGAATGAAAAAAAGGGATGAGGGGGATGTGTCTGGGAGGGAGGCGAGTGCGGCCCACAAGAAGGTGACGTGAGTGTGTAAATTACTGGAGGCGAAGCAGGTGGAGGTGGTGCAGCGTGACTCAGCAGGAAAAAAGATCTCTCCACCACCACCTCCACCACTGCCTCCACCTCTATCTATACTGCTGCTGCTGCCACTACTGCCTCAACTACTATTCCTGCAACTTTAATCCTTTTAGTCGCCGTTGGGTGTTCTTGAGTCAATAATAATCGTATGTAGTTAAGGGACCCTGTGATGTAGTCAGAAAATAGTAGGTTAGTGAGTCCTTCCAATATTGCCACGAATCACTGCCTATATGGAAAGAGGTTGTTTCGTGATATAGACAAGGAGAATCACAAGCCTCCATTTCTCATACACGATCACAGGATCATTAATAAAGGGAAAGCGTAATGAACATTCACTACTACGAAAAGCATTATTGAAAGTTGATTTTCAGCTCTTATTTGTATCTCTAGGTGCGCTCTGCCAGAATACAATCATCTGGAATTAATTAAGATATAATAACAATAACGACAACAACATCAACCTACATTGATTCATACGGCTAATCCCTGGCTTATGCTTTCGTCACAACTGTTGCTACTCTTGTTTCTGATGACCTTGAATCACTGCTGCTGTCGATGCTCTTTTTTTTTTTTTTGCTGTGGCCTCGAACACTGCTCCAGCAATTACAACTACAGAGTTATATGTATATATTTTTTAAATCTCATTGTCTCATTCACTCCTAGCTTAACATTACCCATCTCTCCCTTACATTTGGTTCAGTCCACTTCTGTAACATTCATCTCCATTCACCCCTCATTCATCACACATTCTATTCTCACATTCCTCACCACATCTCTTTCAGAATAACTCCTCCTTTATTAACTCACAGTTCTCCTCTAGCAACTCTCCCCTTTCTTCTGCATTGTTCAGCCAGCTCCTCTTCCTTCTGGACTTATTTCTATATCTACATCCACAATCCTTGTAAGTCTTAATCCAAGTACGGATAGGGACCATCTGTGATGTTTGTGCTAAAGATGATTGAAAATGAAAAACGAGGATAAGTGCAGGACAAGGGTAAGAAGCGAGGTTATTTGTCGAATTGATTGTAAAAGCTGAAAACGAATATCGAAAGGGTTATCAATAAGGTGTCGGTGAGTGTCGAGAGTGGTTGAGTAATCTTTTCTCATCAGCGCCATACAGCTCAGAATACACGGTGTTCACTCATTGCTCGAAGCAGCATGAAATCCATTTGAAGAGGCGTTGATAATACCCCTACCATGGCCTCACTCATTACAGGACGGCTCCTTCACTGTTCTGTCACAGGTGGTGGTGGTGGTGGTGGTGGACACAAGGACGGAAGTAGAGCCACAAAAACGGGAGGAAGGGAGAGGACATAGCTTCTCGTTAGGTTTGATGTGGGTGGTCCGTCTCCAGAAGGAAGCAGGAAGGTGAAGAGTAGGCAAGAAGGGAGAAATGGAAGGAAGATGACTGGCTGGATGGAAGAAAGGAAAAAATGTAGGAAGGGAAGGAAGCGGAGATATGTATACAAAAAAACAAACCGGTGTACTTTGTATTTTAGTTACCGGAGAAGCAATGGAATAGAAAAGGAAAACGGAGGGAGCAAAGAAACAAAAAAGGAAAGCTGAACAAATGAAAATAAGGAAGAAGGAAGGTAGTTTGGGAAACGATCCGGGAGCCAGGCTGGGAGGAAAGGAAAGGTACGAAAATAAGAGTGAATAGGAAGGAAGGAATAAGTGAGCCGAGCAGACAGGTGGAGAGGGAAGGAGGCAGACAGGCAAGAGGTTAGACACAATGGCAGTCAGGAAGGCAGACAGATAAGCAAGCAGGTAGACAAACAGGAAGGCGTAGCGGGAGATAAACAAAGAAGCAGGAAGGAGAGGCAACCTGTGTGTGAAACGAGGCCAGGAAAAGCTAGGACCGCATTTTAATAAGGATGTATATAACGCTGAGATAAGAACTGGAAGGACTAGAACAGGAGAGTCCCTTGGCGCTCCCCCTCACCTCTGGACCCCTGCACCCACCACCAACATCTACTAACCCGTGCTGCCTTGACCATAAGAAACTTTATGAACTTAACCAGGATATACACGACACGTTCTCCCCCAATACGCGACACTATGGCAATCTCAAATAAAAACAGAGTTTGTCGTCTGACACATTGTTATGATTATGATAAAGGATATTAACACCCATCAGCAATATGACATTCATCGACCCCCTGGTAAGAATGCCTTCACAACTGCCAGCAAAACTTTTTCCCATTAGACCCAGTGATATAATTAGAGTAGGCTATATCCCTGAGTTGAAAGTATTGACGCAGACCAGCAGAGTTAAATGATTTAGATCCGATATTGTCCCGTGATTTTCAGGAATACGGTGCATTCATAACTGAATCTGAATAACACAAGGTGAAAAGCGATGGGATGTGACGGAGGTCGAAGATTATCCTGACATTAGATTGAGTTACGATGGTTCCTCGTCACTACTATCTTCGTGCACCTTTTAGAAATACACTAAAATTAAATCTATCGTACCTACATATTGTTGGTTTCCGTGCACATCGGCACAAAATTTGTGGAGTGGTATGATATGGTTTTGTGTTTCTTAATTTAAGGTGGTACTGAACCATGCCCCTGAGAACCATCTCGCGCCTCCAGCAATAGCAATGACCTGTCACAACTCCTTCCTTCCTGAACATCATTCATTTCTTGCACGTATAAGTAATGGATATTGCATTTCTTACTGTGGGAAGTATTTTCCGTCTTGATAGCTTACAAGCTGCAAGGATGAAGTCTTTGAAGATGGAATAATGATCAAGCAAATGGAGTGCAGCTTCTGGGAGGAAGCATGAAGGGAAACATGTTTTTACATTATATATTTATTTCTTTGTATCCGCATAGTGACAATACATTCAAGTCTGAGTAATGCTGCTATTATATTAGAGATAGTTTTATGTCTGCTGACAGAGTAGAAACAGGTGCTGTCTGTCAGATCAAGTGTAGCAAGACACACATGTAGTTAAGCGTTAAATATGGACACGTTGGCTCAGGTTGAACATGCAATATGAAAATGGTAATATTATGAAAGTCAAGGAGGGCACTATACTTGTACTTTACTTTCACTGTGACTTCCAACCCTTATTATACATACACGAGGTAGGAATTAACGCTGTCGTTCCCTGTTTACAAATGACTTTTAAATCACTATTCTCTCATGTGGAAGTTTTACCAGTAAAAAAAATCGTGTAGAGGAAACTAATAATAATTTTCTGTACGAGAAATAAATGCAATTTTTTTTTTCATTCTATCACAAGCAGTATACCATTTTAAGAGCATAATATTCCATTGATCTGTTTTTCTTTTGACCTTTAAATCGGCCCAGAGCCAACAACACATTTACTGGCGCGAGGTTTTAGACCACACAATGATTCTCGTGGTTTACACAGAGACCATGAAGTACGGAAATGCTTTGAATACAAATATTTACACAGTTTACGTCCAGCCAAGTTCCCGGTCGAAGGTGGAAAAAGTACTGAGGCAAATTGTAATTTTGAAAATTGCGATGCCCAGGAATAGGACAAGAAGCCAAGCTAGAAATTGGAAGAATGAGGAAAATCGACGATTAGCCTAAATTTAGCAATATGAAATGAGACCCGAAAGAATATAATACCAGACATGAATAGATGACAAACGTTAGAAGAGGCTTTTGTACTTCAGATAACTAATGGATGCAAATGCAAATAACAGTAAAAAAAATACTAAATGGGATAATATTAATACTAAAACGACACTGATAATGAATTGCTTTTCTTCATTTACGTTGCACAAAGACTGGTATCAAGCTGAGGAGATGGACGCCGATGTGAGCAGGAAGGAGCGAGGTCTCCCTGGCAGGTCACAGCGGGTAGGTTGGCTGAGTTGGTTGGTTAGGTTGGTTGGTGACGCCCGCGGCCTCACCAATTTGGCCGACAACAAAGCATTAAGCGTCGTGGCCACACACCCAGCGTGAGATTCCAGCCTCAATTGCCTCCCGCTACTGCCTCCTCCAACTTTATTTATCATTCTTTTCCTGCCACCCAAGACAAGGTATTTATTATTGATCTCACCACCAACCAACCAACCACTTCTCTCTCGCCGGCCATGCAGGAAGTCGTGTCACTTATTTCTCTTTTCACGGGAAGCATTTTACCTTTTCTTTTTTTACCTTTTTATTGAGGAAGCGTGTCAAGAGATTTTTTCTTAAGCTGTTGAATACAGAGTTGTCGTCGTGTCTTGCTGTCATCCTCGTGGCCATTATGCCCCCGACACACTACACTACACACATCCCCTAACACACTACACTACACACATCCTCAAAATACAACATTATACACATCCCCTAACACACTACATACTTGCCCATTACACTACACACATTCCCACACCACATAAATCTCCCAGCACACTATACACATGCCAGTATGTACCCAAACACACACTCACATACCCACACAACACACTACACACCCATGCTCACACATTACCGCAAGAAGGTAAGCCTGCACGCACCCTGACTCCCTAATTCTTAGATTGTTAATTTTAGTTTCTCTCTCTCTCTCACTCTCTTTCTCTCTCTCTCTCTCTCTTTCTTTCTTTCTCTCTCTCTCTCTCTCTCACACACACACACACACATACACACACACAACTATAAACTATATGCATTCCCTAGTTAATGTTTGATGCTATTCTTAATATATAATATTCTCTTCTACGTTATATATTTTTCTGTTTCTGTGCTCATAATAGTTTTCTTTTTTCTTCTTTCTTTACTACAATTTTTCTTCTTCTCTGTATTCACGCCGGAGGTGACCGTCAGGGCAAAATGAACCCTGGGATAATAATAATAAAAAAAATATCACTCTTTTCCACATCCTATTTATCGAGTCTTGAAGCAGGCAGGCAGCTAGTGACACCAAGCAGACAGGAACCTATACTATACTATACTGTACCTCCACCGTCAGGAGTTGCTTTCCCTTCCGTGTGTGTGTCGCGTCTATCATTGGAACCTCTAGAGTTTAAACGCGGCATGATTTTGTTTGCGGCTTGAGGGCTGATGCTTCTTCCTCAATGTGGCATGAAACAGCAAGTATAATGAGGGAATCGGTTTCGTGATAAAGTTTGTAGAAATCTTTATCTTTCAATTTCTCCACACTGAGTAATAACTTTAAGGGGAAAATTTTGTTGGTAAATCTGGAGCAACTGATTCCTCCAAACTCTTCCAAGCAACAGAACACCATTATATTTGTTCATCTGGTCCGGTTTCCTGGCATACTTTGGAGGAATCAAGGCATTCCAATGTAACACACAAGAATTACCCCCTTTATAGAGTAACACGTTCTGGACTTATTCCAGGGCGAGACAAGCTAACGATCCAGCCACCACGAGAGAATATCCTGGAGCCTCTGTTACGTATGCTCTTCTCGAAACAAAAGGGCGCAGCTCAGAGCGGTGATTAAATTTCGAAAGCGTGCGAGAGGGGAGAGAAAAAAAAAGAGGTATTGGGGCCATTGATATTAGTGGCCGGCTTTGCCTCCTCGCCCTGTGAACATCGAGGGCTTCCCACTGCCTGCCCGACACACACCCACACCCACACCCACACACCCTACCGTCATTATCATTATCATCATCGTCATCATCATGAACATCCTGCGTGGTGATGAAGTTCAGGAAGGGATTGAAAAGGGTAGAGGGAGGAGAGGTACAAAACACAAACTAATATATAATTAATAAGAATAACTTTTAGTGTCCTAGTTTGAAGGAATCAGTATAGTGCTCTAACTTCCCAGCAAGTATCACCTCCTTCAGAGTCAATGACATGGCAAACTTCAGTCAAAGAAAGATACACTATTAAGAATCGGTATTTTCAAGAGTCGGTACTGTCATTACTGGATGGTACTGGGCAAGAAAGGGTACTGGGAATGGAAGATACTGGAGATGGGTGTGTGCTGGCAGGGGGGAGAAGTGATAGCAGCGGGGGTGCAATCATTGGTTATGGCACAAGAACACGGTGTAAGAAGAGAAAAAGATGAGCAACAATGTTCTTCTCTACATCTATCTACCGTGTTGCACTTTTAACTTTCGGTGGAATAATTATGAACTTGTATACGTAGGCAGGTGGGGATAGTTTTATTGTCTACTCGTATACTACACGAAGTAGATCTATTGAATAAGAAATTACACATCGAGTCCGCTATCGTATTTTGACTTGTCGCTGAGATACACATTGATCACCTTGTTCTTCCTACATTACTGCCACCATTATTTCAATCACCCAGCACTCACTCTCTCTCTCTCTCTCTCTCTCTCTCTCTCTCTCTCTCTCTCTCTCTCTCTCTCTCTCTCTCTCTCTCTCTCTCATACACATAGATTCTCCGAAGTAGTTTCATATGTTTTCACAAAAGTCTTGCCTCTAGCCCCCGTTACTACACCTTCTTACTTACTTTGACTTAATTTCCAACGAAACCATAAATGTACTTCTTCTTGCTGAATTAAACCTTTATAAAACTGGCACCTGTATAATAGACATCGAGGTAAAAGGATGTTAACCTGCTATTGGGAAAAATACGTGGATGATCTATGAGTAGGATACTTAGTCCTTCATTCTTTCTTAAAATAGCTTATATTATATTCATGTAAAAACTGGTTTATCATTTATTGGATGAGAAGAAAAAGTAACAAGTGGACAATGAAAGTCCTCTTGCCTCTTTAGTCAGCTTTGAGTCACAGACATGTACATTTTAAGAAGCAGATTTTAAATTCTTGAGCCTATGAATCGTATTGTACAAATCTGAAAGACAATGGGACATATTTTTTAGTGATGACTGTATGTGTGGGTAGTACGACCTTTCACCTTCTTCAGAAATGCCATTAAGCTGTAAAATTACAGAGTTAATTTAATATCATGAAAAGAAAAAAATAGGGGAAACTATAACCTTTACCCACACGATGACGCACATTAGATTATATCATAGTTCTTGCTTTGGTTTTATCGTTCAGTTCTCTCATGACTCATTCTCTACTTAAACTGCAACGAAATATATAGAATTTTGTCTATAGTGAGTCTATTATCTTGTGAAATTTAGGAGGAGATAGAATTCATATACATTTCCAAAATATTTGTGTAAGTCCAAGTAATAGTCAGATATTCAACGGTTTAGAATTAACCCAGTACCCTGGTCCTTTAATCTAGTCCCCTCTATCTTCTACTCAAAGAGATTATTACCTGCGCCTAACTCACGTATCACTGTTGTTTCATCTGTCCCATCGCCTCTGCCTTGTCATCATTCTTGCGGTTCTGTCCCCTCTTGTCAATGTTTTTTCTTCCTTCCTCTCGTTCTCTCCAACATTCTTGCCACTCTCTCTCTCTCTCTCTCTCTCTCTCTCTCTCTCTCTCTCTCTCTCTCTCTCTCTCTCTCTCTCTCTCTCTCTCTCTCTCTTTCCTTCCATGCTCGACACTCGCTCTATTATTCCTAGGTGGAGTTTTCCTGCTGACGATTCCCGCCCTGACATCGAGTTGTTTAGTGTGTGGCCAGGTTTTGTGAGTTGGGCAGGAGGAAAAGTGAGGCAGTGGGAGGGACAGAGGGGGGGTACATGGAACAGAGAAATAATGGATGACACGGAAGGTTGGTATGAAGGGGAGTATATAGAGAGAAAGAAAGTGAAAAATGAATGGAACAGAGAGAATACTGAAGGGATTGAAAGAGGATGGTTATGACAAAGAGATGATGTAAGGGATTTAAAGATGTCAAGAGATAAGGAAGAGACGAGCATGGGGGTCAGATAGAGGGTGTGTGAAGAAAAACTAATATGAGTGTCAAAACCTATACGACAGCAAGGGAACTGATGATAATACAATCTGTTTATGCTTGGTGTCGAGTATGGAAATGAAATAAAAAGTTCGAGGACTAAGGAAATCATTTTACAGACATGCAGGGCAGAGTTCATGAGGCACAGAAATAGGATGTGAGAGCCAAGTAAAAGATGTGATCACCAAAATGAGATAGTGAGATGGGTGGCCTCCTGAGCAGGAAGTGTCTGCCATCACCTTTGTCCTGTCACGCTGCGCCAACTCTCACCAAAAATGAAGAAAACATAACTATTGGACTTACGTGGGATGACTCGGCTAATCCAGTGTGTTGTCTTAACAGGATTAGGAGACGCTTGTTATAGTCGGCTTACAGGATCAGATTTGTAGATAGGTGTCTGAACCATGATGGAAAATATGAAACACTAAGAAAAAACTAATATATATTTGGTCTTCAAAAGAGTTAATGGCAAACTACAAAACGGAGCTCATATTGAAGTTATATTCTCGTCGTCGTCAAACATTCGCTATCCATGTAGTATTATTCTCTGTCACATCACCATTCTCTCCTGTCGGTTTGCCTTTATCTTCTCTGTAAGTCTCCTCTTTCTATTTAATAAATGATAATCGTGGCAGCTAGGATTGATAAGCAGTTTCCTGGTGCCTGTACTTTAAAAGGCGATTAAGGACTATTGTGGGTTGTGGTATTACTAGATATTGTGTTGTTGGTTACAGTTTTGTGGGTTGTGGTGCTGAAGTATGTGGTACTATAGACAATGATGTCACAATATTTAACTTTGATATTACTTTAGTTGGTGATGCCTGTGTTATGGTGTTGTAGATTAAGGTGTTCATTGCTTCGTGTAAGATATTGTGTTATAGGTTATGTTGTTATAGGATAAGATGCTACTAGACTGTGGGTATATGTAGGGTCGAATATTGTTAGTGATTTTAGGACAAGGAAGAATACAAGGAACTGGAATGAATCAGTCTATGTCATAGGATTTATAGAATGTGAATATAAGTGAACAAGTGAGCAAGGATGGGATGAAGCTGGTGAATGAAGAAAGATGGGGAAATGAGCTGTGAGTAGTAAGAACTTGGCAGAGTGGAAGTGGAGTGAAACTGGTAGTGGTGGGTGGCTAGGGAGGTGGGGTGGATCTGGGAACGTAGGGACAGAATGTGGATTAATTATGCATGTCAGGTACAGGAGAAAAGAGGAACTGGTACGTTAGGGTAGGGTAGGCAGTGCTGCAAGATAAGGGTGGAGAGATTGGCACAGTACATGGTAGGACAAGCTAGGATAGGGCAAGACTGGGCAGCGAAAGATTAATGCAAGGGAAATAGGTGAGGGTGTAGGAGGGTGAGATTAGTATAAGTAATGTTGTGATAGCTTAACGCAGAGGAGCATAAATTATAACTGGCATAGGGCGGAGAGAGCAGGACTTAGTGTAATTGGTGAATGGGACTTCTGTAGGTGGTGGTGAGAATATCCTTCCTTTCCTGCAGGATAATCCTTCAACTGCTATAATTTCTTACAGTGGTAACCTGTTGTCGGTGAACTGGAAGGCTACATATTTCGACAACATTATGCCGCATAACGAAACTCCTACTAGTGCACTAAAGTAGTCAATTACTAGGCAAATTTTTATTTAATAATCAACCATCCAATTTACCTAAATCAAATTATTTTAAAAATCTATTTCTCCTGAAAAATATGGCAGGGTCACTGAGGAGTTAGGATGGAATGGGAAATGTGGGATGGATCGTTGTGGAGTGTAAAAGTGGAGGATTGGATGGAATTAGGTGGAGAAGCTTGGGACCGACTAGGGTGGGGTGGAAGAGGGATGGAAGAGGGGAGGGGAGGGGGAAGGACTAAGTCAAGACAAGGGAAGACTGGGCTGGGCGGTCTGCTGCCTCACACAACACCTGCCAACTGCCCACCTGCCTCACGCCTTCTTTACGACGCTTTTATTGAGTCATTTGGAAGCCTTCTGACCATGAATGTGTGCGTCTCATATTTATGTGTGTATCTATACGTGTCTGTGAGCGTATGTACAGTACGTGCATGGGATGTGCGTATGAAATAGTGATCTGTGGAAATAGGCTATATAGATAGATTCATACGTACTGTATGTACGTACGGTACGTATGTATCTAGAATTGTGTGTGTTGGCTTGCATTATGAATACACATGAGTGAACACATGTGTACAACAATTATTGAAGCGACCAGTTACCGTTCTATTAGACGTCTTATAAACAAGTTGCCCAACTAAATGGACTTTTGCAGTGATGTCCTCAAACTAAGAATTGCAGTGATGTCCTCAAACTAAGATTTGCAAACACGTACTTAGAGGAACCTATTTGTTGAAATACCCAACATCTCCACCAGCCTAAAATCGAACC
Source organism: Petrolisthes manimaculis (assembly GCA_034508575.1). Lineage (NCBI taxonomy): Eukaryota > Metazoa > Arthropoda > Malacostraca > Decapoda > Porcellanidae > Petrolisthes > Petrolisthes manimaculis. The sequence continues at coordinate 95,378 of JAWZYT010001961.1, forward strand.
AATGCTCAAAATCTTTGGACATACGGATGAAACATATTGAAAAGTCATCTACCACCACAGTGCTGTTGTGTACTTCAGTCTCAATGATCATGCAATGAGACAGTGCATACATTTTCCTGTGGAATTCGAGTGTTAACTAGTCTTCCCTACTAAAGAATGGGATAAATTAATGAAATTCCTGACCAGGGGAGAGATACGACGTGAAAGGTTGCCCCGAGAGAATAATTTGTGGTAGAAACAAGTTGCAGACGCGTTTGGTTCGTCAATCACCCGTAGACTGACAGGTACAGCGTGTCATGTCGACCGGCCATAAAAGAGATACTGGACACTAATTATGAAAATGAGAAATGGACATGTGGGAAGAGATGGAAGGGGGCTGCAGGAAGGACGGTATATTATGTGTTGAGGAGGGGGAGGGGGAGGGGGAGGGAGGCCTGGAAAGGGGAGAAGGGAAGACTAAAGGCGATGATGAAAGGTAGGAGAAATGATGACTGTGGAGGATGAAAAAAAAATAATGAAAACAAGGAAGAGGAAAGAATTAATTAAGGAGATAATTAGAAGTTAGAGAAAGAATGATTAAGAGAAGAAGGAGGAGGGGAAGAATACTTTACAGGAGGAAGAGGTAGACGAGGAGGAAGGCTTGGAAGAGTGTTAAGGAAGAGGGGTGAAGAACAGGAAGGTTTGAGCTGAGGAAGAGAGAAGTATCGTTCGGGAGGAGAAAAAAAAAAAAAAAAAAAAAAAAATATATATATATATATATAAAGAGAGAGAGAGAGAGAGAGAGAGAGAGAGAGAGAGAGAGAGAGAGAGAGAGAGAGAGAGAGAGAGAGAGAGAGAGAGAGAGAGAGAGAGAGAGAGAGAGAGAGAGAGAGAGAGATTACAACGTTTTTGTACGATAAATATATGATATGGCAAACGGATAAAAAAAAAGAAAAAAACAGGAAAGAAACAATGAAGATGAAGAGAAAGCAGATATTAAGGGAAAATATAAACTTTTCTGTAGAGAGAGAAGAATTTTTGGAGAAACTGAAAAAAAATATGGAAAGTCGCTAAATATAGCTGAGCAAAAATACAAAGTTAACAATTGAATAGCGGCTCAACGGAATAGATACATACTTTTACACAGCAAGGACATTAGTGAGGTGAGGCAGTTAAAGTGGTTCAGAAGGAAATGGCAGAGAAAGAAGAAAAGCAGGGAGACAAAAGAAAAAAGGCAGGGACGCCAAGTGAAGAGGCATTGAATAGGCCATGTAGAGGAAAGAGAAGAAGGAGAAGAAGAAGAAGAAGAAGAAAGGGAAGAAACTAGGAAGACGAAACATGGAAGGTTGAATGTTGGAGGACGGGGAGAAGACAAAGGACCAGAAGGAAGAAGGAAGAGGGGATGAATGCCAGGTGGAATAAGTAAAAAAAGAAAAGAGAGAGAGAGAGAGAGAGAGAGAGAGAGAGAGAGAGAGAGAGCAGGCAGGAGAGAGGAGGGAGCAGGCAGGAAGGCATGCGTCGTAGGATAGAGTAGGGGAGGGAAGGTAGGAAGGAAGGAAGGAAGGAAGGGGAGGAGGGAGTCTTTGCAACCCGTCACGAACTGGTTTCTTTGTATCAGCTCAGCCAGACCTTCTCCTCTTGATATATGGCTGCGTTAGAGTGCCTGCCTCAGCCCCGCCGCACCTTGACATTGTATCTGTACCTTACCGCTGCACGCAACCCCTTCAGTCGGTCTCTTTCATTATTATATACTCACCACTACAGCTTTCTTTTTATTGATGTATATGAGATCCACCAAAGGACGCTAATGGCTATAGAGTGATTGTGTATTGAGGGACACTTGGTAGCTATAGTGGTTGATTCATGCACTCACTGTATTAAATTTTGAAGTTGGCTGGTGTAATTTTTTTTTTTTTTTTTTTTTTTTTTTTTTTTTTTTGTGTGTGTGTGTGTGTGTGTGTGTGTGTGAACAATATCTCACCCGAAGCTTTATCAAAAATAAAATAAGATCATTGGTAGATAAAAACAACTAAAGCAAGGGTATCAGGGATGATGATGAAACGTAGCAAATAGAGAGATAAGAGAAACGGAATTAGCTAAAGACAGAGGAAGAGAGGAGGAGACAAACAAACAGACAGACAGACAGAAGCAGAGTATAAAACAATATAACAAAGGGGAATAAAGCAGAGAGAGAAACATAACAGGGAAAACAAAAGTACCGCCGCTGCCACTGCTGCTGCTGCTGGTGGTGGTGGTGGTGACGCCGGTGATGCTGGTGGTGGTGATAGTGGTGGTGGTGGTGGTGGTGATAGTGGTGGTGGTGACGCCGGTGCTCAGAGGAAGAAAAGCAGATTGCCACGAGAAGAGAGGGGGATCATTTTCCACGGTATAGTTGGAATTTAGCCACTGACACCCGTTCCTAATCACCAGGCCATTGTGTAGGAGGAGGAGGAGGAGGAGGAGGAGGATGGCTGATGTTGATCTTCGGGTGTGGGCCGGCCACTTGCAGACAAGGAGACATTATAAGGGGGGTACGATAAAGCATTTGTTGTTGGCCTGTTGAGAGCTACGGATTCCTCCAAGCTCTGGTAAAGGACAGAACTCCTACTTGTATTAGTGGGGTAATCTGCTTACTGGAAAAGTTTGGAGGATTCAGTGGCCCTCAATTGTGTGTATACCTCGTACTCCTCCCAAGGGAATGGTTGCTGGTGGGATGCTGAGGCGGCATCTTGGGAGGAGAGGGGGGGGGGGGCTATTAGGAAAAGGAAGGAAATTAAAAAAAGAAGACGAATGCATGCGAAAGAGTGAACTGAACCTTAATTATGGAAAGATAATAAAGAACAACCTTATGAATTGTTTTCTCATGTGATTAATTCTCACATATAATGAATTTTCTACCGTGCTAGTCCGACACGACAATGTAGTACAAGACCCCCGTCGTGGCCATGATTTGAACCTGCTTATACCCAGACATGTGACTCTAAATGCCGAAGCTCTTACCGATGTGCCACGACGGGTAGTATGTATGTATGAGTAGATAAGGCATGAGAGAAGACGGGAGGAGACGAAGAGCGGCTACGGGAAGGTGTGAATGAGGGAGTCAACATGATGAAAAGCATATGAAAGGAAAACAGAAATGGAATAGAAAAAAAAACAAGAAGAAGAAAGGGAAAAAATGAAATAATGGGGAAAAATAATAGTAAAAATAGGACGAAGAAAATGAATAAAAAAAGAAGATGAAGATGAAGAAGGAGAGGATTACTTCACGCTGAGAAACTTGCCGGGCCATCAGCTGGAGAGGAACAACGGGGCGAGAGAAAAGAGGGAGATTATTGTGCACGCCAGGGAGGAGAGAGGTGCAGATGGGAGAGATGAGAGAAGGTGGAGGAAGGAGGAGTGAGGAGGAGTGGGGGAAGGGAGGAGAAGGTGGAGGAAGGAGGAGTGAGAAGGAGTGGGGGAAGGGAGGAGAAGGTGGAGGAAAGAGAAGTGAGGAGGGGGGGTGGGAAGGGAGGAGAAGGTGGAAGAAGGAGGAGTGAGGAGGAGTGAGGAGGGGGGAATGGAGGAGAAGTAGAAGGAGAAGGAGCAATCACATGAGGAGGAGGAGGAGGAGGAAGTAGGATGGAGTGGGAAGGATTAGGATGAGTGCGATTTTTCTTTGGGGGGGGGGAGTACAGGTATATAATGCTTGCATGAAAGAATAGGGGGAGGGGAGGAGAAGGAGGTAAAGAAAGAGGAAGACGAGGGTACTAAATGAAATGGGCAATGGAGATGATGAACTAGGAAGAGGAGTAGGAAGGAGAAAAGAGAGGAGGAAGGGGAGGTTGCCTACATGGGGAAAGAGGAGGTGAAATACAAGGAGGAAGAAGGGGACGGGATGGAGAAGTGTCACATGGGAGAAACGGAAAAATCCTGGAAATGGTAAGAAAATACAAAGGGGTACACAGGTCTTTCAAACAGCAACAGATCCACAGATGTTACAAAAGATACTACAGTAACGAGTACTGACCCTATGCCAGCTGGATGGGAGAAGATGACGTTACAATTACAATAACCTGATACTCTAAACTATATATAGATACGGTCAGTACGTACACAATGCTAAGAGCTGATACACAGTGGAAAGAGAGTGATATATCTTAATTGGTACTGTTATCACAATTAATAGAATGACTCATCAAACTGTTAAGAATGAAGAGAAGATTATTTATCCCCGCCACAACACTCACTCGTTGGAATATATATATATATATATATATATATATATATATATATATATATATATATATATATATATATATATATATATATATATATATATATATATATATATATATATATATATATATATATATATATATATATTGGTTAATAGTTCTATATAAAATTCTGTCACGATAATCGGATACCAGACAACATACTTCGTATAATGTCCATTCCATTGTTATATTGTATGTATTCTTTGACTGTTGATCACACTACATCCCTCAGACCCACTCATTCTGTTTATACTTCCCGCTGCCTTCCTCACCCGCCCACTCGAGTTTACAGCCTTAGCTTTATCTAAGAGCGAGATTCCACACACCTCTCAACTCCCCTACCTCCATCTTCAACCCACTGCTTCTCCTCCCTATAACACCACCACCAACCTACCTGCCTCCCCTATACATGACTACACTACTTCATCACCTTACCTCTCTTTACCTTACTATATATATTTTTTAATAGGACACTGCCTTTATGTTCTCCCTCCAGCACCCGGCTTTCACATGTACAGTTGTCTCCACTAGTAATAAATGTTCAGTGGGTTTGACGAAACGTGGCACCGCTGTGTTTGTTTACATAGCTTCCTTATGATGGATTCTATAGCAGGTGTGAGTATGGCCATTCATGAGTACACATATACAGTGGTACAATATTTTTTCGCCAAACCCACCGAACGCTGTGCTCGATACTAGTGGAGGTAACTATATCTCCCCAGACTCAATTTTCCTAACCACGACATTCCTGTATATACTGTATAATTATAAAAGACGTTAAACCTACAGTAATACTATTGTTTGTACATTAATCGCTAGGATGTCCAGTCATGGGTGTCGATAAAGATGGACCAATATGATTACAGATCGATAAGCCATGGAGGAGTTGGTGGAGAAGATGATGGTGATGGAGTTATTGAGTGATGGAGATGGTGGAGTGGTGGTGGAGGTTTTGGTGGTGGAGGTGAGTCTTGTCTTTGGCGTTTTTACCACCTCTTAATTTACTCCAGATATAAATCCCAGAGTGCAGGGTAGACAAGGTGCCCCCCGGGTCGGCCCCCAGCGGCGTCCCTCTCACTCAACACCATAATAGATGATTGTAGCACCACCATATATCTCAGTAAAGGATGACATCATTACAATGTTCTTTTATCCCTTATGAATTATACGTCCCGTAGTAAATTGTGTTGGTTTGGTGCCAGTCACAATAATCCTAGTGTAATTTATGTTGAACATTATTTTTACATTATCGGGTAACCAAACGAAAAGCACTGATGTAAATTGAGGACTTCAATGAATTACTAAAAGAAAAGGTATTATTATTAAATGATGTAAGTCAAGAGAAAACTACCCTTTACATCTATTAATTCTGTTCTTTATTATACATTTAGTGGCAAGTTAATAAAGTGTCTCACATTTTGTCTTCCATAATCTACTAAAATGAGATAATCTCTCTCTCTCTCTCTCTCTTTCTCTCTCTCTCTCTCTGGCAGGAGTAGTGGTCTATTAATAGACAGTGGGAATGAGGAGAGTGATGGGAAGGGGTAGATAGAATGGGAGTGTGAAGAGTGGGCAGGACACAAGGTCGAGAGCGAACCTTTCATCTACAACGCAATATCAAAAGGTTATCAAGTTTATGGAAATTTAAACAGGGAATCTTTGCCAATTCCAATTCCTATAAGTACAATCTGCATAATACCTTGGGTACCATGCATGCATCTTCTTAGTTCTATCCATATGCACGTGAAAATTTCAGAAAAAAAGGTAGACATTTCTTCTCCTCCCACCCAAAGCGAAGGCCACACTGTATCACCAGCCCAGATCACCAGCGTTAACACCAGACTTGCTGGAAGTGAACTATGGTCCCCCGGCCTGGTGATGGGGAGAGCAAGTTTTTATGCTCAGGTGGAAATGGCCAGGATGATTCTGCCTCTGTCCTCCTACTTGCCTCCCTGTCTGCTGCTGCACTGTGTTGTAAGGATCTCTGACTATTTTCATAACTTCTCCCTGTTGTACTAGATGCAGTCTACTTTTGTATCTATTTATTGATTTATAAAAATTTCTCATGTTTTCGTATATCCTTTTTGTCGAAGGGATTAAAGTTTTCTTCTATTCCATTTTGTTCCAATATATTATGTACCGGTATGTTCCCCTGATGGAGCTTGCTTGTATGTCATTTACGTTCTATTTTCATCTTATTCCTACTTTTACCTTAGTAATCTTGCCTTTTTAGGAACCGTGCCTCCCTCTTCCTTTATACAAGGGGCTTGTCTACTTATCTGATACCTGTCCTGTTAACATCATCCCAACACAACTCCCATTGTAATATCTTCACTTGTACTTCCATCACTTCCATATCATACTACCTGGCCCTGTTTACTAACTAGCTAATAATATATTGCAACATTTTCCTTTTTCTGTGTTTATTAGACACCATTGTTTTTCATTTTTCCAAGAATCTTTTCTTACACACATTGACCTATTATTACTCTAAAATTTAAACCATTCTCTCTTAATTACAACTGACGGCAGCTTCCCCAATCACTTCACTTGATAAACCATATCTAATAAATGTATCCCTATTCAACATATTCCCCTTCTATAATTCTCGTATAAAATATAATCTCATCCGTCCAGGTCTTCTACTCCTTCCTTTTAGTCTGAGCCCTCTCCTACTACCAGCGATCAACTAAATGTCACCATGTCCCTTCTCCCCCATTATTCCAACTACTTTTTCTCTCACTTCTCATTCATTTTGCTACCTTTTGTACCACGTATCTTGTCTTCCAGCTCAAGATCCATGCCCTGTTCCTGACCCTACTATTACCTATGTACCAGTCTGCGTCCCTGCTCCTCTCCTTAACTGTCCTCGTCCACGCTCATTCCCTTATCTTCAGTGGCCCCTTTACCTGATTCAGCCACTATACTAATTCCTGTTCAAGCCAGTATTCCCTTCCTTGTTTCTGTATCTGCTCTATCGCACTCCATGTTTCTGTCCCATTTACCACTGCTCTAACCCCTTTAACATTCACTCCTCTCCTTACCCTTGCCATAACCACGACCCATACCCCTGTCCCAGTCACTATCCCTACCCCTCTCCTAAAGTTCCCTCCACTCCTATCCCAGGCATCTCTCCTTACTCCTGTCCCAGCCACTACTACAACCACCATGCACAGGTAATCAACATTCTAGGTTGTTCCCAGTACCAGCTCTCGTTCTATCTTTTTTACAAGAGCCACGACAAAAACAAGAGTCATCAGCTGCCATGATTAACCTGAGCCAACCGGGGTGCCCGACTCCCGACTTTAACTGTCCGTGAAATGAGAGAACGAAGGGAAAAACTGGGCAGGGGAGGCTCCTTCCTGCCTGCACCTTGGCCGCGAGGCAGGCACGGGACGCCTGCCTGCATCTTCAGGACGACTGCCCAAAGAGCCTCCGCACGCGACTCTTACTACCTGCTGGGGTAATTGCCATGTCCTTGCTCAACATTCTCTCTCTCTCTCTCTCTCTCTCTCTCTCTCTCTCTCTCTCTCTCTCTCTCTCTCTCTCTCTCTCTCTCTCTTCATGTTTTTACTTTACATTTCGTTAATGAGGCATGATGATGCAGGTTCAGTAATGACCTGGACTTGTACTCACATTTATGACTAAGTGAATCAACATCATCTTCATCTCTAGAAATAAAAGCAAATATATGTTTGTCTGGGTAATCATTCTATGTTCTAATTGGATGACAGGTAATTAATTTCACATAAAATCTGGGGACACAGTTTTCCTTGATGGGTTCTTCAGCATTAAAGCTTAAAGCTGCATGGATCCAGCTTTCAAGCTTGTTAACTATAGGAATTGCTGAGTCTGTAAACGGTTCCTTTATTTGCTTGCGAAATAGCCCTCAGTTATATGAATGTGTTTCGTCTTGCTGCGCTGTAAAACAATTTCACAAATGCACTCAACAAAGTCATAAATATTTCCTTGTATGCGTTCTTTGTTGGTAAGCAAGCGTGATGTTTGTGGGGTCCAGGTAAACAAATCCTCCTTCATACCACATCCTCATCTCATCTCCTTCATACCACCTCCTCAACATTCCTCGGCTGTTCGTTCAGTTTGGTACATTATCTCTTCTATTATTTATTCTTTTTGACTCGGTGTGTTTTATCTACGTCAAAATTTCAACCCAAGTTCCCTCTTCATCTTTTTCATTCCTTCAGATAACACTCCTGCCTACAGATTTCATTTCACTTCCTTTTCTTCATATTATATTTTCTATTTTCAACGTTATCCCAATGTTATTTTCCAACTATATTATTATTCTTATTTTTTTGCGTTCAAATTTAATATTTAAAAACGTTTCATGTTTCCCCGTAATCGTTCAATCATGATCTGAAATCATATAATAAATCTTTCTTGGTCTCCATTGTTGGTGGTGAATGATATGCAGATCATTTCAATATGCAGTTGGGTCTGAGGTATCTCACATTAACTTTTCCTATAGTGAAATTTCAACACTATTCACTAGATGACGCTGTAGTTCAATGTTTGAAATGATGAAGTTTTCATTAACATATTATTGATATGTATATCTTGCTTTTGGCAATACTTTAATAATGCCTTGTATCTTGTGTGAATATATATATATATACATATATATATATATATATATATATATATATATATATATATATATATATATATATATATATATATATATATATATATATATATATATATATATATATATATATATATATATATATATATATATATATCAGAGAGAATCTGTAATACTTGCTATAGAATTTACGCAGCCAAATTATTCAATGGTTTATGAAGTCAAGTTTTAAATGTGTTTCAAGAAAACATATGTTACATAGATATGGAGAAGCGTCTACTTCCATTCATAGTATTACAATCATACATTCCCACAGTGGTAGTCTCACCTCTACATCTTATACTGGGACTCACATGCTCAGATCTTCCCGTTTATTCTTTTACTTGCTCCCAATTACTCTACCTGCCTCGAAACCATTACTTTAAGAAGTCTCTAAAAACTACACAGTATTCGTTTTACGTTACGTTTCATCTTAACGATCCCCAACTTCTTCTCTCTCTCCACAACCCATAAACTCGGCCACCTACAACAGGTGGGCCTTCGGGCGCCACTAAACCAGCCTCAAATCTACCTGCATGATATCTTCATCTGACAGGTAAGGCGATTACTCCCCTCTTCTTCTTTTTACCTCTTTTGTCCAACTTTTTCTTTCTAGTTTGCGCCCGTATTGCCATCCTATGCAACAGCCTCGGATGTTGGGCCAAGATGCTGCTAAGCAACACCTTTATCAATGAAGTCGGGTACTCGGTGTTTTTGTCACGCTAATTCCAGCCATGATGCTCAGGATAGGATGAGTAGGAGAAATTTAATGTCTTCATAAACTGGGTACAGAATGGTTAACTAACGCAGGTCTGAGTGCGAGATTAAGCAATTATCTTTTATTCTCACATTTTTATACTGCAAGACAAGTAGGAATCACTCCCCAGAGAATCTTGCCACTACTGGTAATAATGGTGGTGGCGACGCTGGACCTGGTTAACCAAATAAAACTGTACTTTGCCAAGAATAAACCGAAACCTCATGACGATACATAAAAATAAATGTCTATCTGATAAGGACTTCATCTGCTGCTGGGATAAATAATGTAAACACTTCTATTTGTGCTCCCAAATCCTAAAGTGGATGATTGTGTAGTATACATACTTAATGTTCAGTTTATTAGAGAAGTCATGTTTCAGCTAAGCGCAGGACACTATTCATGCATCTTTTGAAATAGCTAAAGAAAGTAATTAATTTCCTTGGAATCTTATGCTTGCCCGGATACCTGGAAAAGAATTCTGGACTTCAAGAAAAAAAGTGTTAACAAGTCAAAACATACTCAACCATGGTAATGTTCGAGCTTGAGTTTCTTTGGATTTCAGTGATAATCATGACACAAAGGAAGGAGATGGGAGAAAAAAGGTAGAAAGTAATAAGTTAAGAATATATGAATAACACACATACAGAATTAACTAGAAGCAACGACATTCCAAGATATTTGATACACTCTATCGGCTACAGAATTCGATATATAAAGTACTGGTTAGCCCAATTTAAGGGGGAAATTTTGTGTTAGTAAATCTGGAGCAACTGAATCCTCCAAACAATTCCAAGCAACAGAACACCATTATTTTTGTTCATCTGGGTCTGTTTCCAAACATACTTTAGAGGAATCAAAGCACTCCAAATGCAACAAAAAAGAATTACCTCCTTAATAGCAGAAGAACAACACGCTCTGTAAAACAAGGTCCACCTCCCAGCTACACATACTATTAAATGAGGAATGAAACTCACTACAGGCTCCAATTCACCCACTAGCGATTATCCTCATAAAATTCATCATAGGGAATGTTGGCCAGTGAGATTAATGTGTGGGACTGTTTTATTCCCACAAGGCTTCCGTGCTTTGGTGAGTGTCGAACCCTGGTCACTGAGATGGTAGGAAATTAGGTTACCACTCCACTTTTACCACTCTTTTTGTTTTCAGAATACCGCAGTTGTCACTACTTGAAAGAATACAGTACCTACTTGTAAGAATACCATAATAACTATATTAATTATCTTCAGAAAAATCTCATACCTCCAACAAACCCTCTCGGAGTAGCAAAGATTTGGCCCACCCTCACACAACTCCATAAAATCACTCACTGCTTGACTAACAACACCATAAAAGTTCCCTGAATCAGATCACAGGTGACAAGCAAACTAATTACTTAGAGCTAATGTGGGGTAATATAGTTGCTGAACCAAAAAATGATTGCGAGATTTGAGGTACCAGATTCAGTCGCATTATAACTGGATGGATTGTTTCCGCATTGCTAATTAGACACAGGATTAATAGTTGAAGGAAATTAGTTAAGAGAAAAATACCATGTGAGAATTTTAGAGCGCTCCGGATCCTTCCAAACTATGCTACGAAACAGATCCCCAACTATTATTGTTAAATCTGAGGTATAGTCGGTTTCTTGGCATTAATTGGAGAACATAGTCCCTCTTCAATTAACCGACAAGTATTATATTACCCTCTTAATCCTCGCCTTTTGTTTCTGCGGCCATTTCTTCCAAGTATTTATGTGTTGAATTCCATAAACATTGCTTCAAGCTTTTAACATGTTGCATTAGCACTTGCTGGCTAAAATGATCATCCAAGAGGCGTGTTTGCTGTGAGGGCTCATTTGTATTCCCGTGTGTTCAGCGAGCAGCATCATAGCTTTACGTAAATAAGAGTCATAGTTATGTCGCGGTTTTGTATGAAAATTTAATGTAACTTGTGAAACATTATAAAAGCCTCTGACAAAGACGGAGTATACTATACATTTAGGTCGTCGGATTATGTTTTCAACATGCTTCACGAGACGACTATTGGTGCTCGCTGTACAGGAGTTGCAGGATCCGTCACTACTCTTACTTCCACCTCACACACACTAAACTTTTCCACCTTTGCATCCACCTCCACATGTATACCTCCAGCTCCTACTTCACCTCTACATCTACAGTTGGACACAGGAATTCGAGGTATAGCCCAAGTGAAAGATGGTCAATTTCTCCCAATATCAAGTTCCTTAGTGCCAAATATGAGACACCAGGGGCAGAAGTCAGTATTGAGGGTGATAATAAAAAGCAACTACCTGATAATATACACTGGTTACTCAAATGGGACAAGGCAGGCAGCTAGGACCTTAGGTAAGGAGGTTGATAGAATAATATCACTCGAACAGATAAGCAGAGAACATACATACAAGCAAGCAGACATTGGTGGACAAGTAGGGCAAGCGAAAGTAAACAACTACAATAAATCCTCGGAAGAGCAGACAGGTCTTGGACCAGTTAAGTGGTCAGGCAGACAAGCAGACAAATAAGGGGCTGACAAGTCTTTGGTTTGGTCAGGTCTACGAGGAAGGGGTTAATGGAGCAAGGATGCAATGAGAACCTCAATTTTTTTTAAATAGTATTGTCACATATCAGGTTAAAAAGAATTAAATTTTTCAGTATTTACCAATTCACGAAAAATATACATATACCGGGTTATGCAAAACTACATTTACAAAATGACAGGGTAAAGTCCTGACATGATGTTAAACATATTTCCATATGAATTTTTCAAAAAATTAAAAAAGCTAATGACAGACATGAAAGCCAAATCCAATGCCGTGGAAGAACGATCGAACGCTTTAAAATTATCTCCCCCCCCCCCCCCCCCTCCACAGCACCCCGTGTTCTCTCTCGGGTAGACGAGGGAACTTAATACTACGTATGTCATTTTGTAAATGTAGTTTTGAATAACCCTGTATATTACTATTCTGCTCCAGAATCTAAATATAAACATTACATGTTTACAGCTAAATTAATATAAACTTGTAGCCAAGTCACCCTTACGCAGCTTTCAACTACCATCCCACTCCGCACCCGGACCCACTCAACTGTTCCACCTTGTCCGGTTACATTCCCTCTAAATGGGAAAATGGAGTTGATTAGCACTAAATCGACGGACATAAGCTGAGATAATATATAACATGTAGGTACAGTACCATTGATATTGCAATTAAGTGAAGTTAATCAAATGAAACTGCAAAAATATTTATAAGTGTAAATAAATTCTATATTAAAAACAAAACTTTAATTAATTTGTCAATTTTTTCACATCTAATTATATCTAATTACTGGTGGGAATCTGCATTATAGCAATGATAAAAAATAATGTCATATTTGTAACTATTAATCAACAACAAAATCATTAATTGTGTCAATTTGTAGTTGTTGGGAAGTGTTCTCAAGGTAGGTGGCGAACCATGTAACTCTGTGGGCAGCTCTTGTCAGGAGGAGATTTGTGTACCCTCCCTCCCTCGGCTATCCACTCAACACACACCCTCGGGATCTCTCTCTACCTACGATATTGGTAAGGGGGCATTTACTCGTGGGAGAATAGGAAGGCTACTCACTAACTCCTCCATACTATGCCAGGAACTCGACTACTTGAGCCTTCGAAAAGGGGATCTGCTTTGTAGCATTGTTTACAGGAATCAGTCTCCCTCCAATTCACCGACAAGATATTTCTTTCTTAAAACAATCTGGCGTCACCCATCTACCCTTCGTGATGAAACGGAAATTATTATACTGTATATCCCGACTAACTTGCGCAAGTGACAAAAACTCCAAATCATTTTAAGAATCAATGTTTACATTATTTGCACGAAAGAAGAGAGACTGAAAGATATATAGGTAATGAAAATTAAGTGCATCCCCTTGTTAAAAATATTTCACGGGAAGTGTGTAACTTGGAGATTGCATTCATCCCTCTCCCGAGAATGGAGTTATAAGAAAACAAAAAGGAGGACATTTAATTTTTCTATGACACATAAAGAGTCTGTAGCCTGGGTATCACAGGCGTCATAAATAAAGCATTACACTCATCAGCTGCCTGGATTTACAAAGAGAAATATTATAACCACCTGCTGGGGTCACATGAAAGATATTATGCCCAACTGCTGAGGTCACACGGGAGATATTCGACCCTCCTGCTGGGTTCAACAGCAGGCACAGGTAAAAGAGTTGGATCCCGGGGGCAAGTGGTGAAGGATGGCAAGATTACCCGAGTGCTGGAGGGGCGGCACGTGGGGGGCGGGAGAGAGCCACACTCCTCGCCATTTTCATCCTCTATCGCCGCAAATCCTACGTACTTTGTGACGCAGATAGTCTTAACAGACTCTTGAAGGTGCTTTCTGTATCCCAGACGGGCGGCGGTGAGGGCAGAGGCCGCCTGATCTCTGAGTAATGATGCCTCTTTAAGCCACACAGTTGAGACCATATTTCAACCGTGATCGTTAGTGTGTGTTTAGCAGATAGTAAGATAAACATATAACCTGCACGGCTCCCTGACACTGCAACAAATTAGCTCAACATGAGAGTGCTGGTGAATGTTAGTGGCCGGCTGGGGGGTGGGTGAGGGAAGCCGGGTAGAGAAGAAATATGTGGCCTTCAAGTATAACCGGAGTTTTTCTTGTCATTAAAGACTAAGTACTACACCGTGTTGTGCTATATTGAGCTGTGATTTGCTGTATTATGTTTAGCTGTATTCAACTGTGGCACACATGGATATGCTGTGTTGAGCCGTGGTAATTTTTGCAGTGATACTGGGCTGTATCATATTCCTATTTGTATGAATTTCAAGTAACATAATGCCACATCAGAGTGGGATGCAGCAGTGTGCAGGCATTGCATATTATGTCAATATGAATCACGCCGTGATACCTTTGCTCTTAATTAATTTCATTATATGGTCTTGCAAATCGTGCGACTAGTGTTATTTATATACTAAGCGACGCTGGTCTCTGCCGTTTTGTTTGTCTGTTCGCGTACGCCCGGCTAAACAGTGGGAAAAACACAAGGGTCTGGAAACTGATCTACATAGGTAACTTGGGACGGGAAAGAGAGTAGGGTAGGTGACGGCGAACTCTAAGAGAGGAGATGATACAAAACTATTATTGGTGGAGACTGGTGTACCAAACGAACTGTAAAAATAATCTACTGTAATAACAATACCCAACATTTTACTCGGCAAGGTGACACAAGATCATGTTCATCAGTGGGGTTACATAGAGGGATAACCCAGAGGATCTAGTGGATGAAAGGATCAGCTAGTGTTGCAATATACTCTTTTGTATGTTGTAACATAACCTTTCTTTGCATTACTTGTTTCTACCATGTTGTGTTGTATATTGGTATGTTTAGCTCTTTTTTAGTGTATGTTGTTATGCTGTGGTTGTAATATTTGTGCTAATGACAATTGCTCTAGCTGACACCCAAAGCAACATTTTACAGTTTTGCAAATATTACAAACACAATTGAATTGGTTGGATCACCTTTGCAGGGTACGAGTAGCTTGACCCTGGTAGTGGATGTGGCCTGAGGAGGTGAGTGAGGTAAGGGAGAGGTCAGGGGCAGGGTGGTGGGGGTCAATTGCCTCTTCCACCACACTACTTATATTTGACCCGGACTGCCCTGACGCGAGAGCTTCACACACACACACACACACACACACACTATTGAAAAACATAAAACGTGATAGTTATGAAACCATCATTCAATAACGTGAGAAAAACTTCATTATTGATATTAACTAATATTTTGTCGATCACCAAATTCTTTAATAAATACTGTTAGGTGTACTCATTATTAATTAATATGCATATCATCTGCAGTGATCAACCACAGAAGTGGTCGATGACGAGATTTAAGGAAAGGAATTGTAGGAAATAGTAGGCTGAGGAAAGACAGCCTGTATCCTACCCGAGGCAGCCTGTACCTCAATAAAGCCAGGATGGCTATAAAGGATTACAATCAAGATGTATTCATGTGGCAGCGTCATGGCCGTCATCATTGGCCATAACCCATAGAGGCCCATCTAACACGCTGTTGCCACTTCATTATTAGATTTCCAAATACGACACTGTATAGACGTGATGGAGGGGTGGAATAGAAATAATCTAGTTGCAAAAATCAATGTAACCTAAATACTTTTTTTTATTTTCTCCGCCCAGCAATTCTGGCTGGTAATGTCGCAGCTGCCTCTCAGCCCTGCCACGCCGTAAACCAGAACCATCACATAAGAGGCTTACGGTGGCCGTTGGGTTATAATAATCATATAAAAAGAAGGACCTATAGGAAGCAGGCTCTATGGAGTAATTTCCTCTACTGGTTTATGACTGTGTACCAGTAAAGAACCTACTGAGCTTTTAGTGTTGTGACATATTACTACTGACATATTTTATTAGATATTGGGTGAGGATATGTGGTGATATATATTCCTGTGTTAAGGAAGTGCTGTATCTCATAAAAGTTACCTGGCTTCATATTTGTAATCGTTGCATATTATTTTATTATCTTCCTTGTATCTTTGCAAGCTGTATCACAGAATATTATGTAATAAGAAACGCAATATACATTCTATACATCACTACCTCTGTTACAGTAAGCTTGTCTGTATCACCCGAGCCATCGCTATAAATACTGAAATCCTCTTAAAATCGAAACTATGATTAATACTTCAGTAATATTTCCATCTAACCAAGTAGATGACCCAAAACTATTTCCTTTGCTATAACCGATATCATTTCTCCAGCATTACAATTAATAAGCCTAATTATTCTCATCATCAGAGTTCCCATCAAAAGCCACAACTAACCTCAACATCTCTATAGTCCAATACCACTACTTCAATTTTTACCCTCGCATCCTCTAGTAACACTTTTTGTGGAATGTAGCACAATTATCACGACCTACATCAACTCAGTCCATCATCGTCATTCTCGCATCTATTCGCCTAATCAGGGCTATGTGCCATCTGAACACAACCCTCAGTCCCTCACATACCTCCAGCAACAGCAGCAGCAAAATATTTCAGTCCATCATCCCGTCACAACCTCACAACACACTACCACCACCACCACCACCACCACCACATCCTCACAAATTCTTTTCCCCCAATCTCATACGTAATTACCCTCACGCCTCACCACCAGACGATAACACAACCTTAGAATTCATCACTATCTCAGCCTAGTCTCAAAACACAGCACCCTTTAATAAAACAAAATTACACAACCTACCATCACATTAACAACAATCCTAGAAGCCATTTACCCTCCACCAACTACAACGCCATCATCAATCCCATCTACACCATCATCACCATCTCTATCAACACTACCACCACCACCACCACAACAACAACAACCAACAGCATCAAAACAACAACAACATCCATCCTCAACATAATCTCACAACAACCCTCAGCACCTGCACCACAGTCACCTCCAGCACGACCCTGCCCTCCACCTACGCTGGTAATGGTCAGTCCTCACGCCACCTGAGCGGCTACCGAGAGTCCTGTTTAATGATGCCGTGATGATCCAAGAAGGAAAGAGCCCTTCACGCCACCCCTCCTCTTCCTCATTCCCTCCACGCCACCCCTCCCATTCCTCCCTCCCTCCCTCCCTCCACGCCACTCCTCCTCCTCTTCCTCCTTCCCTCCACGCCACCCTTCCTCTTCCCCCTTCCCTCCATGCCACCCCTCCTCTTCCCCCTTCCCTCCATGCCACCCCTCCTCTTCCTCCCTCTCTCAACGCCACCCATCCTCTTCCTCCTTCCCTTCCACAGGCAGCTCCTCCATTATATCTATATCCGGCCAACACGTGCTTTGTCTGAACTCATGCTGGGAGAATATGTACAGTAGTTCCTGTTTTGAGGAGCTAAATACATTCTCATTTTCATAGTAAAACCTACACTGGAAGACGAAGTATTATTATTCATATTATATTACTCAAATGGGGCGATGAGTGTTGTGGAGAAGTAAGTTTATCTTTTATTACTTCATGCAGTAGCAATTTACTGCTTCCTTGAGTAACATGACGGATTGAGTTGATTACACTTTTCTCACGTCACGTTGTACTGTTAAGTTGAGTCTTTTAATAGTTAATACACTCCAAAGGGAAAGAGTAAGCAACTATCCAATATTATGTTTCAAGCAAAAGAAAATAAGAATATGGGTAATTGCATGGCAAGATAGTTTATGGATTATTTTTAAATCTCCCCAACAACAGTAGTGTGTTTTTCTATGAATGATGAAAATTTTATTAAGAAATATGAAGTATGATAATCATATGAAATTAAACTATGATTATATTATTATTACAGTTATTATTATTATCAATATTATATAAAAAAACTAAAATTACTACTATTACTACTATTACAAATAATAATATTGATAATAATAATAAAATAATTATAATAATAATAATTATTATTATTATTATTATTATTATTATTATTATTATTATAAGATTATTATTATTTATATCTTTATAATTATTATCATTATCATTAATTAAGAGTGGAAAATTATTAAAAAGGGTTTCATTATTATAATTATACAACTAAGATGATGATGATGTTGAAGATGATGATTCTTACACTGCTCGAGAAAGACCGATAGAGAGGGAGAGTAAAAGAAGGAAACATAGACACAGAAATCGCTTTGCTATGTCATCATACCTTATATGTGTACTTGTGTGTCAAGGGGTGTAACTCAAAACATACACACACACACACACACACACACACACACACACACACACACAAGAGAGGCGTAGGGATATGAAGAAGGAGGAGAGGTAGAGGAAGGGTGGAGTTGGGCAGAGTGGGTCGTGAGGTGAGGACAAAGATCTGATTCTAAACTCTTCTCGGAATACTGGACGTTAAGACGAATTAATGAACGACACAGTTACCTGTTGGTGCTGGAGGTGAGTGGGTGCAGGTGCTGGCAAGAAGAGAGACAGGTGCTGGTGTTGTAGGGGAAGGAGGAGGAGTAAGGGAGGGGAAGGTGAGATAGCACGTGTGTGTGTGTGTGTGTGTGTGTGTAAAGGGAGGGTGTTTGTGTGTGAGAAGGGAGGATGTTTGTGTGTGTATGTGTGTGTGTGTGTGTGTGTGTGTGTGTGTGTGTGTGTGTGTGTGTGTAAAGGGAGGGTGTTTGTGTGTGTGTGTGAAGGGAAGGTATTTGTATGTGTGTGTGAATGGGGTATGTGAGGGGTTGTGCGTGTGAATAAATGACGTGAAAAGGGCTGGTGAGGGAAGAATGTGTAAAATATGCAAATGTATGTGTGTATTGTGTGTATCATAATCTTGAAGAATTATTAGAAAACATTGTCAGATCTTCCTTAAAATATATCATGTGTTGTGAATCACGTTTTCATGTGGAACTTACATAATAACCTTACGACTTATTTTACAGGATCTACAGCAGCTTTGGCCAGATAGTTCATCATTAATTAGTATCTATGCTTATTAGTATTTGTAATTAACCCTTTGAACCAGAGAAGGATTTTGTTGTAAGTAAAATAATTGCACTGCATAAGCCTGACTAAAATTGCATTGCATAAGTCAGAGAAAATTAATTATCGTATGTTGGTGTGTTGACAAGGGTAATATGACACACTGTACTGTACGGTAAACTATACCAAGAAAAAATAATTATCCTCTGTAGTTTGTGTAGTAGTAAGAATTTAAGTAATGTTTACAGCGTAAAATAATACAATGATTGCATGCAACTCTCACCGTGGCGTAGAGCGAGATGGAGCTGATACGGAAGAGGTTAAACAATAAAAATTCGCCGGGTCTAGGAATGTCCGGCGAAGGGTCTAGCATCAAGTAGTGAGCCAATTAGCAGGTGTCTTGCGGGCCCCCACACTGATTCTGACTGCTGCCGCCACGGACAGAGGGTCGCTGTGGTCATTTCAGCTTAGGGGGTCGTCGGAGGGGGTCTTAATAGCCGTCACATCAGCGTGGCGTGCTCGTAAACACAAGTGACATTAAATAGCAAAAATCCTCTCTGATCCTACCTATTTAGCACGGTGAAAAAGATAATATTATTAAAAGGAAATGGGGAAAGAAGAAACAAGGAAATTAAGGGAAAAAGAAAGAAAGCAATAAAGGATAGAGGCATTCGGGAGGAGGTAGGATAAGTAAATCGAAAATAAAGGGCACAGATGAGACAGAAGTCTTCAGAGTGAGAAAATACAAAAAGAGGCACACACAAAGAGTTCCGTTCACAGTTCCGTGATGCAACTCGCGATGGAGGGAGGAGAACCAGTTGTACCTCTACTGGACGGTGGATTATTGCTCTGAGTCTTAAACCAGTACCCAGATGATTTTCACTGAGACTCATTAGATACGGAGAAGAGGACTGCAATCTAGCAAGGTCACACTGAGCTCTCTATTCTCCACAGAGAGTGCATCACTAACATCTGAAAGGAGGTGTACATGTCGACGGGAATGACGGGAGATAAGAAGGAACGGAAATGACAGGGAGGGAGGGCTGAGGAGAGAAAGGAAGAAGAGTCCTAACCATTTACTTATTATAATTCACGAAGGATAGTTTCGGGAGAGGAGTCAGAGATACCGTCTTCCCTCAAGACTGGCGCGGCGGGTCGTATAAACAAGTGAGGGAATTATTAATGATCTTCCTGAATATCTAATGAGTGGATAATGCGGGACACAGCTAAGGTAACTCGGCCCAGACAGGTATAATGGAGTCCCAACCAAAGTGTTATGGAACTTGCAGGACAATAATGTGGAAAAAGAAGTGCGACAGACGGCGTGATCAGACGGCAAACACTGAAAGGCCAGATCGTATTAGAGGTGATATTTTTCAAGGAGGATGTGCGTGTGTACAAGAGGCTCAATCATTCATTATTATCCTTGGTGGAAGAGACTGTAAAAGAGGCTACATATATAGATAAATTTTTGTTTACCCTGATGAGGATGCAAAAATTAAGACAAAATAAATCAAATATCTGCACAATTTTTTTTTTACTACATTTGTTATGTACTGAAATCTACTTGAAAAAATATATAGACCATGCTAGTTGTAAGGGAATCGAATCAATGTTGCTCTATTAAAAGAAATACCATATAGTTAAATCAAAATTACTGAAACTGCAGAATATATGAGTTGAGACGAGGTTGCATTTGGCTTTGGCTAACTCCGAGAACATTACCTGTATCTAGGATATAATAATCAATGGGAACAAATTGATAGTTGTGATCATCAGATCCTTAAGCAGAGAGGTTTTGTGTTCTTTTAAAGGGTAGGGGGAGGAGGAGGAGGAGGAGAGGCGGACGAGGTCACTCTGGCTCAGCTGGCCACAAAAACTCTGGTCTCGCGGATGTTCATTTCGTTTTTACCGGGTAATATAAGAGAGACAGAAATTAGTATGCAGGGAATCGAGGCTTATCGCAATGCGCCTTTGGTAATCACTGGCTCTGAGGGGCAAAAGTTCTGTTGGAAGGAAATAGTTGTTTTACTGGAGGGAGAGCAACACAAGTTTTAATGGTTTTAGTGACAGTGGTAATGGTCGCGGCAATAATAATGGCAATTGTGATGTTGCGGCTTGGTGGTATTAAATAGGGTCCAGTGATGGTGATGGTAAGAACGACTTTTCAGAAGCAGAAAACTAATGTAAATTGTACCTTCTGGGTATCAAGCGAATCACACCAAAATGAGAAATTAAATTTATCTGTCATATTTAATTGGTAATAAACTTTTATTAGAGCACCTTCAGGACAAAGGTGAATGTACCCGCAAAGTGAAAATGCAGTCAAAATCTTCCCTGATATTTTCAATTATTGCATAAACGAAGCGCAATATTAATAAAGCCATGTCTGAGAAAATCAAGTGTCTCGACTTTTTCCGAGAAGTGGTCACTAATACGCGGGATTCGGTGCGGGGTAGGCGAGGTGGGATTGAGAATAAAGTATCCAGCCTATAAAAAACACGAGTATTGTGTCTTGCACTGTGCCGGGTGAAGCCAACTTTACCAATCAGGTTCTCACCTCCAGTTCCGGCAAAGAGCTTAGTTGTTCCAAATTCGAGGTTCGTCAATGTTCGTATACCGGTATAGAGAATAGCGCTCTCTTTTAATACCAGCAGGTATGTATGGTAAAGTTTGTCTTTGGAGTCTACATAAATCTCTGAATACTTTAACAAAACATATCCCTTACTCATACACTGGGAAAACAAATTCTGACATAACTTGGAGGAATCAATACTCCTCTAAAACACCCAAAACAAATTATTTTCTTAATATAAATAGCATTTGAATGTTAAGTGGCAACAGCAGATTTTTTTCGTCATTAATTCTGGACGAACATAATATAAAGAGAATGAGGTTGATACCCAAGCCATTAAAATAGCTTCACCACATAAAATAACATGAAGTAAAGGCAGGGATGCAGCAACATTTAGATGTGCTCACCGTGGATGTTTTTATCAAGGGCAAAAATAAGTGTATAGCCTTAGCATCTGTTTTACATGGTCACTCCTACAAAGAGAATAATATTTTCGACTCCTTGATTTGAAAATTACATATAATACAATTCATTTCTACGTAAGATATATCGTAGACATATAAATCGTTCTAGATATGATTATTTGAAACTAGTAGCAATTGAAAGTTTCGTAGAGTGTAAGGAACTCACAGTAGTGTCTAAGGAACATATTAGTTGACTTATTAGGCAGGTGAAAAACAGTGAATTAAATAGTTATGAAGCAGACAAATTGAGATGAGGGAATACCTAAGAAGCCGATATTTTGGGGGGTGATTTTGGAAAGTGACGAATGAATAAGAAATAAGAGTATTTCATAAACAAGCGTAAACAATTTAAGATGCTAAGGAATTGTGCACATTGCTGTAAAAAGGATGATATCTAAAAATTGACTCTTTCTCTCTCTCTCTCTCTCTCTCTCTCTCTCTCTCTCTCTCTCTCTCTCTCTCTCTCTCTCTCTCTCTCTCTCTCTCTCTCTCTCTCTCTCTCTCTCTCTCTTCCCTTACCATTTTTCCTTCCGTATTCTCCCTCCACCCACGCCAGCCCTGTTTCTCTTCTTCTTCTTCCTCCACCCTCAAGTACCCCTCCCACTTCTCGCTCTGCATGCTTCTCTTGATAACCATCTTCGTTCCCTCTCTCCGTTCTTGCCTCATCATCCTAACGTTAAAAGTGCTCTCTCTCTTTTCCACCCTCCCTCTCCCCACTTTCTCTCTCTCTCTCTCTCTCTCTCTCTCTCTCTCTCTCTCTCTCTCTCTCTCTCTCTCCCCACATTCACGCTCTCACTCTCTCGCTCTCTACTTTTCTCCCTCCCTCCTCCCACGCTCTCTCTCTCTCTCTCTCTCTCTCTCTCTCTCTCTCTCTCTCTCTCTCTCTCTCTCTCTCAATTAATATATTTCCTTTCATTATCCGTGTCTTTTTCTAACTCACCTTCTCCCTTCGACCTGACTCGCAAATACATAATTAATCGTCTTGGTCTGAGAACGTGAGATACAGCAAAGTCTACGCGTACAATATTATCTACTCGGCTTCTACATCCTTTTCGCATCTGGATCTGACAGGTTCGGTTTTATTCCCTGAGAAGTATAGATTTTAGCTTAGCTTTTTCGAGTTTGCCGCCGTGATGTTGATGCTGATGTCTCGCACGATACCAGTGGTTCCTCTCAGCTGTGGTACAAAACAGACCCCTACTAGTACACCAAGGAACTATTCTGCTACCTGACATGATTTGGAGGAATCAATAGTATATTTCAGTTCAACCACAACATACAGATTATTTATTCGTTTTAGCATGCAATCACCACATCCACTTCCACATCCACCGTACTTCCCGTCACGTCCACTCCCTCCTACACACACACACACACACACACACACACACACACACACACACACACACACACACACACACACACACACACACACACACACACACGCACACACTCGGTTCAATTACAGTAAATTTTCTCTCTGCACAGTTACATTAAGCTATATTTTCCTCCCTCCGTATACATTCGACTTCCGGTCATACCCACTCTTTCCCACGAACAACTTCCTCCTTCATTCACAGCATTTTACGAATGATTTTTCCCCACATCTGTACTCTCCTACACCCACATCCACACTCTCCCACACTCACTGATACCTACAATGCTGCTCGTAGACCCCCACGTGCTCCCTCACTCATACCTAGCATTCTCCATCTTACTGTCACTGTCTCAAGGATCATATTTCCTTACACGTACTGTACTATACACATTACCCATAACCAATTCCATTCCTGCATCTACATCCACCTATTATCCTTTAATTAATCTCAATAATTAGTTCTCAATTTTTTTCCCACACCTACCCTCTTCTTCCCACAATCACCGAAGAGCCACACCCACAACACCCCAAACTGACATGCACACCTTCCCACACCCAAGTCCTCCCACGCTTGACCTCAACTCATCTCCACACACAGATACACACGACGCTCAGAACCTTCACCTTTCCCGCTTGCTCAATTCACATGACTTTTGCTTCTCTGGTTTAAAGTGTTTTGTATTTATTTGTATACTTATCTGTTCCAACTTGTTACACTATAACTGTTGATTTAATATTGTTACTACCTTCACAAGAGGAGTATGCAAAAGGGTTGCTTTTTTTTTCATTAATATTTTTCTGTTTTCTGGTTTGTTTGTTTGTTGGTCAGTTAGTGAATATGATATCATAAAAACACACGACCAGATTACAGTCAAACATCACAGAATGATCAGGTATAATTAAGACCAAAATGTTATTAGCTTCAGTTGATCCAGGTAGCCAGTGAATGTAGATTTCCTTTTTCAGATTATTAACTTCATAGTTCTATTTACATAGTTTCTATGACAAGCAAATTTCTTTATGCCCTCAGGATTCTTTGAATAGGGAGTTGTCAATACAATGAGGATGAGCCGAGGCTACACTGTCACTGCAATCGTCGCTCCCACAGCCTCGCCTTTCATAATTTCCTAAATCAATCAATTTTTTTCCTTGTCCATGGACTCTCTCCGATAAAACGATTAAATGATTATTCCTTCAAGACTCGCATAGTGATATCTTATCAAAGGTTTATGAGTTTCAGATCGGTTCAACCTCTTTTCTTTCTTTTACGTATTATTTGCAGAAAATGCAAAATCACCGTATTTTATAATTGGCAATACGCATCTTCTAAGGAGGATTCTTTGTTGACGATGTGTGACAATATTTTACTAGATATTTGTCCAGAACAGCCAATAACAAGGCAATGTAAAATCAACAAAGGCGAACACACAGACAATCCCAATCACAGACAAGTCAAAATGCACAAGCATATAATCGAAGACTCGTACGTGCCCCCAAAGTATTACATTTTCCCCCTAAGGGTCAGCCGTAGGTATACACTCAACAGAGGGCACTGCATATGTACCGAGAAGTGTACAAACAGGTTCTGGTTCTACTAGACTATACAACGTGGCAGCTTAAGTCTTTCGCTGCTCTCATGTCTGGTCCTACTGAATCTACTCAGGCCTTCTGTTTAGATAAAGGTGATAATTTTGCCGTTTCTTTCTTTACTTTTTATCATTTGTCTAACTGGTAAAGGAATTAAACTCTGAGTTGTTTTAAGGCACAATTGAAACAATATCGGTGAAGAATAAGGATATAATTGTCCTAAATAAATTTTTAAGAGAGATGCAGATTAGGGACATCGATCATCTTTTTAGTTCTAAGTTTCTGAGGGTTACTATCGTTACTCCCAACCAAAGACACACCATATCACTTGGGAAGGAAGTCGAACTAAGTTTGGAACTGAACGAGTAAAGGGGTGAATGAGAATGTAGTAAAAAGTAGGAAATATCTGAGCAGATGGATAATGTATAGATGTGAAAAAGGTCATTGTTCTCACTTGGGCAATGATGTTCTCGTCTGTTGGTGTACAACATGCAAGTAGCTGCCTCTCTATCTGAGTTAAAGGGACTAGGTTTGCTGGCAAGTCTTATCCTTGTCCTGCCTGCCACAAGACCGGGACAATGGCAGGCACCTGGACGTCTTGTGCCGCCTGCCGCCGCTGCCGCCCCCCGCCGCCCACCTCTTATATATGGCGCTCCTTGCCTCCTCTATTGTTGATCTGATAAAAGGCAGGAGATCAAAGTGGCCGCGTGTCGGGATTATTTTCTATTAATGTCACTGAGTGTTCAGTACAAGGGATGTTGAGCCGGACCTGTAAAGGAACGGAACCTGCTGGGTAAGGAGGGAAGAGCAAGGCCTCATTCGGAGTCATTTTCAGAACATCACGTGATCGGGTATGAAATATCGAAAGTCAATTACAGTTCCCCGCTTCACATTATATGATTTGTACACACATGCATACGTACATAATGACACACCTATATTGTATGTGTATGAGTGATGTAAGTTTGCATTTGTGGTTTATATGTGAGAGTATGCTTTTGTGTGTGTGTATGTGTGTGTATGTGTGTATGTGTGTGTGTGTGTGTGTGTGTGTGTGTGTGTGTGTGTGATTGTGTGTGAGTGTGATTGTGTGTGAGTGTGATTGTGTGTGTGTGTGAGTGTGATTGTGTGTGTCTGTGTGTGTGTGTGTGTGTGTGAAAATCTATCCAAACCTCTACAGTCTTTGTAACAATTTACTGAAACATGATATGATACGTGGGGCATAATTAAGTTCCTCAAAATCTCATAAAAAAAAAAGTTCTCTTACAAAGCATAATAAATAACATTTCCATATCATGTCTTGCACATTTTCCTGGTCACAGCGTATAAACAGGGCGTTGCAAAAGGAGAGTACATAAATTTAATCAATTGTTCGTTAAGGTTTTTGATAACTATCAAGTGATCCAAGTGATCCAAGATGTTATGCCCGATTATTAATGGCTGTCGAGTTTAATTTATTGAATAATATATGAGAGTTTGACGGGACGTGACCCACTGACCACTAGCTGTATATATAAATCCGTTATTTTTCTTTACTGATAACGTCAGGTAATTAGTGAGATATTTACGGGTCAAGAGAAAGTATATCTTAGAAAGGTCTGAGAGATAATATGCCCTTTCAATAAGTTCAGAGGTCTCAAAGAAGCAGATCGTTATTTTCAGATTTGAAAACTGTGCTTTCACTACAATAGCATTTGTATGTTCTGTTTGCTTAGGGATATACAGTAGTATACATCATCAAAGATGCTGTTGTCCATTATTATCATTGTTAAAGGAAACTAGGAAATATTGATGGCGTTTTCCTACTTATTGCCTTAAGTTCATTCATGGTACTGTACATGATACATGGACAGTACATGGTACTTGCCACGATAGAGAAATATGCATCAGTCAAGTACTGTTAGCAATATTAGGTAACTCTTCGCATTATATAAACAGTGTATGTTTTCTGATTTTGAATCTAGATTATTGCCATCAAAACTCTCAACAAATTCTTACTCCCGTGGCAAAAATAGATGGCAAACTTTTCCCTCTTTTTTTTTACATCTTTCAAGTCCTAATTTAGACCTATATTCACGATCTATCATGCAAAGAACTGGAACAGTCTGAAAAGACCACTCCAACAGCACCTTTCTTCCTTGTATTAATGCATCTCGAAAGATATGACCTGTGATTTGAGATAGTTACCTTTTCATCTTTGGATATAGTTAGCAGTTGTCTTTTGTCAGCATTTCCTGCAATGAAGTGAAACATAATTACAAGCTCATAAACTCAAGCAACACTGTACAACAGTGACATGTAAGGAACAAGACTGCCTTGCTCGAGCAGACGAAGAGGAACACACTATAACTCTCCCTCACATCAGACACGCCTCTTCCCTCAACTAACCGTCCATTGACCTTCTTAATAAGCAGGAATATTAATTGTGCCGTATATTACCTTCAAGCTACGGTCTCGCCGCCTCGTAAATTCTCAGCCAATATTTACGACGGAATAACGTGATGGTGAAGGTGGTGTCCTCAGGGTCAACACCAGTTCAGAATATGATAATGACTCACTATTATACCTTCTTTGCATTAACACTCAAGAAAGGGACGTGGGCGACACAGAACCTCTCATCTTCAAATTTAGAGGCTCTTTAGAGGCTCATATTTTTGCTGTCAGAGACTTGGACACAATTCTTGCTGTCAGAGAAGTGGAGACAATTTATTCCTTTTAAGGCAATATTGTCCCTCAGGGCTCTGTCCTATCTCCAAATATTTTTCTTTTCTTTTTGTTTTTGTATCAACGATCTTCTCAGTTATACACAACCCCTTCCCTTATCAACTAATTATCCCAATCTGTAGCTTGGGGATAGCAAAGTATGCAGGGTCACTGACACACCCTCAACACGACACAGGCACGGTCACACTCCTGCATCATGACCACAGCACAACTAAAGTATGACCTTTGGGAGAAATCGGAATGACCAAAATAAGAGCACTGAAATTACTATAGTACAACGTAGGAAAAATTTCATGTGGCTGAGCGGTTTGTGCACTGGACGGGAGATTAAATCGACTAAAAAGAGGAGTTGAAAAAACTGTATTAATTTTGCAAACAGAATTTAAGGAGTTAATTAAGACATCTATAAACGTTGGAAATAATTCTCATTGGTGCCATAACAAGCCCACTATTAACAGTTTACCCTCAATCCCTCTTTTTGTAGCTGAGTACAAGTTTCGGAAGTCAAGACGTGTGTATGTATGTGTGCATGAGGGTTGGTGATGACCTCAGTCCCCGCAACTGACTTTGTAATCCTTGGTCCAGTGTTGGTACATATAATAAAACATAGAACCAACCAGAGCACCAAACATGAACGACTTTAACACCACACATGAACGGCGTCAGCATTACATATGAACGGCATCAACATCACATAGTAACACCAAACAGGAACGGCATCAACATCACACATGAATGGCCACACATGAACGGCCTCAACACTATACGTAGAAAAGGATGCAACATGACACAAGGGAAGGACACCACAGTATACGAGAACGACTTCAACACGACACAAGCACTGCCTCAACAAGACGTAGCAATGACTCCTGCACGACACGTAGCTTATAGTGTGCGTGCCTGCATGTGTGTCTGTGTGTGTGTGTGTGTGTGTGTGTGTGTGTGTGTGTGTGTGTGTGTGTGTGTGTGTGTGTGTGTGTGTGTGTGTGTGTGTGTGTGAGAGAGAGAGAGAGAGAGAGAGAGAGAGAGAGAGAGAGAGAGAGAGAGAAACATCCCGATAATGAGAAGACGAGTTTGCCTGTGATATAAGTGTTTCCTGTGTATGCATGCTTATGTCTTGACTACACTATCCTTATCTGATCATGGACAAGTACATTCATCCTCTGTTATATACAGTCGACAACAGAAGTCCGTACCGAATAACATATCTTGCATAATAATAGTTTAGATATAATCCAATACCTTTTAAAGAAGAAATATTATTGTCCTATACACAATGCCATCAAAATCCCTTGGTATATGAAGAAACAACATCAAGGGAAAAAAATAACACAAAATAATTGTTCTTTATATATTATGCTGTGTAGTAATAAGAATGTGTAAAATGTAAGGCCCTGCTGTAGGTTGCACTTCTGCTGCCCCAGTTAAAATAACTAAGACCATTGTTTCTTTTGTGAGCAACGGGTTATTTGCTTACATAATATATGCATCTATCTTCTTTTTCTATTTACCAGAGCACGTATCTCTCCTCTTATCTCTTCAGCTATCTAGTAATCTATTTGTGAAGTCACCCAGCAGGCTATCAGCTCTGAGCACCTCCCCACGAGTTGCCTGTTTTAGTCTAGGCTGATGATGATGATGATTATTATGAAACAGATTTATACAGTCCATATCTCCTGTAAGATTGACATGGAAGCACCCAAACCCAAGAAGCTCATTTCTGTTTTCCGAGCCCATATTCCTTGGAAAAGGGACTAACAAATTTATCAACAAGGAGGTTTACAATCAGGATGCTTCGAAATTCAAAAGATGTTCCGACTTGATAAATCAGTCAAAGTAAAGAATGGTTTGGCCCCAGGTTAATTATGAAACGAGCGAAATTCAGCACACAACCATTTCTGGCAAATATTTAATATACTACTCCATCATTATGTACGAAGCCCTTTGATTGTTTCTGCGTGTAATAATCAGAAAAGTGTTAAGGAAGCCTGTGGGAGGTTCAAGAGAGTTAAGGGTATGGTGAGAGCGGTGGTGCCTCACTCAATCAGAGAAGGGGTCAGTCCAGTAAATATTGTTGACGAGGCGGGAGGCACAGAGCACAGGCCAGGTCGTGAGTGGTGCAGACGAGCCATGCAAGTTGGAAAGCAGAAGGAAGACGGGAGGAAAGATGTGATGGAAAGAACGAATGGTGAAATGAGGGAGGGAGAAGAATGGAAGAAATACAAAAGGAAGGAAGGAATGATGAGAGGGAATGGATGATGGTTAAGAAAGGAAGGGAGGGTGGAAGGAAGGAGGAAGGAAAGAAGTATAGACTTAAAGAGCAAATCCCTGAAACAGAAGAATAAGAAAAGAGGAAACCATATGGAAGATGTACCTGTACTTAAATACAATACAAGGCAAACAACGGTATAAGGAGGGAGTAGTGATAAATATAATGATAACAGACGAGTCGTAGAAGTATATGAAGAGGGAAGAATGATGTACGTTTAAAATGTAAGAAAGGTGAGATGAGGCATTGCAAAGGTATGATGAGGAGAATAGGCGAAGTGTGGAAATGTCAGAATAGCAAGATGAAACAGGAAGTGAAGCGAAGAAAGAAGAGAGAGAGGACAGATGAGAGTAAGAGATGTGATGTTAAATCAGGGTAGACTAGGAAAGATGAAGTTAATTGAGGTGAGACTAGGAGAGGTGATGTTAATTGAGGTGAGACTAGGAGAGGTGATGTTAACTGAGGTGAGACTAGGAGAGGTGATGTTTACTGAGGTGAGACTAGGAGAGGTGATGTTTACTGAGGTGAGACTAGGAGACGTGATGTTTCCTGAGGTTAGCTTTCATTTGTAGTTTCATCCTCATTTTTCTTCCATCACCAAGTGGGGAATAAATCAGGGCTGCCTCACACACTTCCTGACCCAACTCATTACCACTCAGATTAGGTTAGATGGGACCTCTTGCTGGGTACAGTCATGTGCAATAGTTCTGCAACAGCTTCGAATGAAATGGCCAGAAAAAATATGAGAAACTATCGATAATTTTTTCTGTAACTTGGTTTGAAAGATTCACACAGGACTCCACAGCACATAATTTAAACATTTTCTCCAATAGACGCAACATTTTTCGATGATTCAATCGTATGATGATCTCAGTCCTGGCTTCCTTCTTGTTTTCCTTAGCTCCCATTCTTCCTTCCATTACTTCTTGCTTATAACCATTTACCCCATGTAAGTAATAACCCCATCTTTGTCCATTACAATTCCATCTCATCTTCCTACTCTCCTTCTCTTCCTCCCTGTCGGCAGTTAGTTGTCCTCTCCGTTCCAAGGGTTCTATCCTTTCTCCTTTAATGTCCACAACTATTCTCTTACTTAGTTTCTACAGTCATCCCCGTCCTCTCCGGTATTCCACATTCTCTCCCTTCCCTTCTTTCCTCTCCAATAGCCCATCCCTGTTTTTATCCCCATGTCACGGCTATATCTTCCATCCCTTCCCATTACAGTCCTTATCTACTTTGTTTTGTCCAGCCACCTTGCACGTAGTCTTTTCTCTCCTTCTTTATCCTATCCGTTTTTATCATTATTTCACTGCTTCATTTCTTCCCTCCGTCCCACCCTCACGTTTTTCCCATTCTTTCACTTACTCACACATTCTTCAATCACACATTATTTCACTTACTTTAGTGATTGTGTTTGTTCTTCTCCTTTCTTGTCATCCATCTCTAACCTTGTTTTGAAACAATACCCAACCACACAACCAGCCAGCCAGCAAGCAAACCGCCCCGCTTGCCAAAGTTGTCTGCACCAGTTATCACGCCTCGCCCATGCCAGCAAGTGTGCCTGTGCTTGCTGAGACCGGGATCACGATACCTATCTTCACCCTCTATTCCATTCGTACCTCCATGCCTTTACATCTCTCTCCTCCCTTCCCCTGCCCGTGCTCCTCTACCCATCCAGCACTTATCCTTGCCTTTACAGTGCATCTTTTTCCTCCCTTTTCCTACCTATACCTTTTTATCCTTTCTGCTCTTATCCTTTCCTGCACATCTCTCACCTCCCTTACCCTCCCTTCTACATTTTATCCTACCCGTACTCTCTGTTATTTCCTTCTTGAATCCCAGAAATTCTGAACTTACTGTAAAGTACCTTAGCCAGTACTTCTACTGAATATCCTCTCCAGCTACATAAATATTTTAATTCTGCTTCCGTTTACGGAAGGTTATGTAACCATATATGTTTTTCTGTTGGATGGCTTTT
>JAWZYT010001961.1:130000-142500 GCA_034508575.1 Petrolisthes manimaculis
TGTTCAATTAACTCAACTCTCACAACATTGTTAAATTTATTTGCGCAGAAAGTATTACTCTGTAATTATACTTGTTCTTGGTATTAATCCAAATATGTTTGCTTTAGCATTATAAGATATAATTGTCACATTAATCAATGTCCTAAACTACATTACATAGAACTAAGAATCAAGTGTAATCCACCAAATTGCTCATTGTTTATATGTTCAATGACTGTTCTGGTCACCTGTAATTAAGCTGCGTAACTCGTAACGGGACGCAGAATATACTGGCCTTGGAACGAGGTAAAATTAAATTAAATTAAAGTTCCTAGAGGCCTGATACACACGAGCTGATCCTCTCTCTCTCTCTCTCTCTCTCTCTCTCTCTCTCTCTCTCTCTCTCTCTCTCTCTCTCTCTCTCTCTCTCTCTCTCTCTCTCACACACACACACACACACACACACACACACACACACACACATACAAACACATAGGTAGTTTGGTTACACGCATGTTATAAAAGCACACACACAAACACAGACAATTTTGAGACATGCTTACATAAATGTGAGTGAGTGCATAGACGCACTTGACAAACATATGTACACGTACAATAATTTGTATTGACGTACGGTATGGCTACCAATGAATCTAGCTGTTATATAAAACTTATTAGAATACTAAATAAATGCAAAAAATTATTCCCGAGGTAGTTATCAATTTGGTACTCAGGTGGTTGGTTCCCTATGGTATTGCTATGATATTATAATATGAGGTAAAAGGTAGTCGATAATACTGTACAATAAGAAAAAAATGATGAATAATTCCGAAGCAAACTTTTTAATTTTCACTGGATACTAGACCTGTAGAAATACGTAAATGATTAATCGGGAACGAACTGTACATGTGTATCAATATTAAAGGAATTTTATTTTTCCGTATTTTTTCAAACTATTATTTACTTCAACTGCACAAATGTTTTTTTTTTTATCGTATCAGTCATTCTAAGCATGAACCTAAATAAAAAACAAACAAAAAAACAGAGGATTTTCTGTGCATGAGAGGAGTATTCTGACGTAAATGTGAGTCGATTGACAGAAATCGTGAACGTATAAAAGCACATTAGTTGGGTACCAGTGGGATGCCCCAAATAACGTACGTAATTCAGTGTAATTTAGTTTGCTCCGTGGCTCAGTTGTTCCAGACCACAAAGGTGTATACTATAATTATGATACTGTGGCTCACTACCGTTAGATCACTATTTGTTTGTTCGTTGAAATCACTTTGGGATTACTACTTACGTTATCGTAGAAATCTCCATCACCAGACGACTTGAATTTGCCTGAGGTCACGAGACATGGCTCCTGACTCTTCTTCATATGATATCACCTGTGTAAAAGACATATTCATTAGTGAATTGCACTTCTTGTGTCATGCATTGACAAAGCGAACTAATCTGGCGAAAATGTAAGTCAATCCAAGATACTGACATGAAGTACATGTGGGAAGATAACCATTATAAGTTTATGAAAAATATTTATATTATTTTCAGAAAATATTATTTCTTCGGTAACTATTAGAAGTTCTTTCTGGGAAATCTAATTAAATTTGTTCAGGAAATTATATGGAAAGAAACAGTATTGGTACAATGTAATAAAAACTTATGTTATTTTTATGATTTTTTTCGAACAGCTATATAATAAGAATTGCAATAAATATTACACAAATATTTCAGAAGTATTTCATGCATCAAATCAATAACAGCTTGATTAAAAATATTTAGGACATTTATGCACTAGAAAAATTCTGAAAGTTGTATGCAAAAATATCAGGAAAATGGCATCCTATACATACTTTTCGGCAAATATCATAAAATCAGAAAAAAAATCAAAACAAAAATCCGAAATATTTTCAGAGTATCATATATAATTATTGCTGGAACAATTCTGAGAAAAAAAAATCAGCAACTATTTCTCTCAGAAAATTTTAAGACAAATCTCAGACAAATATATCAATTAATTTTATATTATAAAAAAAAAAAAATCAGAAATCCCTTCAAAAGCTGGAGAAACAGCTAGCACTCTATTTCGTCAACAACACAAATTACCCAATTAACTGAGTAATAGAATGAACACTATTAACAAGACTCGTTTTGTTGGCCCAGTTTCAGCATCAGTCGTGCTTACTGTAGTGTTTCAGTGATTCATCTACCTCCCTCCTTCATACTGGCTTGCATTGCATTCAAGGGTGATGCCATGGTGTTCGAATTAAATAATCAGTGGGAATCAATTAGGTGTCCGAAATCTGAGTGACTAATCTATAAGGAATTTTTTTGATGACTGTTGTTTATAGAGGCGGGTTGTATGTCATTATACTGGCGGAAATAAAATAATCCTTTAGTAGACGATATTGTCAGTAACGAAATAATCCATGTGCAGGAAGGCCAATATACTGCACGTCTGACTCTCTGTCATTTCAAGCAACAACTCGATATTCACACTCAAGAGACAGGGACCTCAGGATTCGGCAAACACCAGACCAGTTCACCGCTTTCTGGAGTCGAAGGGAAAACACTAGAAATATTTGCCGAGGTCTCATGTTCTTGTTGGTGGTAGCTTGTGTATCGCTATGTATTTGTGATAGGCAATGTGTGTGCCTTCAAAGTGTAGTGCTGGAAATCAAGTGAGAATGTAGTGATGGGAACGCTGGATATGTAGTCTTTCTTGAGGGTGTAATGCTGAATATAATTGGGTTTACAGAAATCAAGGTGTTGTGCATGAAGTGAAATATTGAAAGAATTCAGTCACGTGCAATATATCTGCAAACTAGCGACTAGAGAAAGATACGACCTCGAAAAATTATGCGAAATAATAGCTGCTAGCGTCTGAAATATTGGTTAGTAAGATTACTCCATATGGCTCAGTATCATTCATCTGATGCTGGACTGATACTAATGATTGTACAGTAATGTGGAAAGTGAGGTGTGCAGAGTACAGCTGAGAATGTAAGGATGATAGTGTAATGTCGAGAAAGTAGTTTTGGAAATGCGGTGTTAAGTAGGACGCGTAATAATAGATGATATATATCACTGTGAATGTAAGATGAGAGAGGCAGATCTGTTAAAGCGAGCAGGTTATTGTTCATGTTGGATACCGGGAGAAATAGTCTTTCAAGTAAATTATTATACTTATGGGATTGGAATACAATGTGGGCTATGATAAGAAGCAGAGTGAGAGATGAGACAGAAAACAGGAAGAGACAAGAAGTTGGGTGAACAGGTTACTTAACATCATGCATGTGTATGTGAGGGAGTGTGAGCCTGTGCTTGCTGTGTGCATGAATTTAAAAATGAGCATTTGTTTATGTTTTCTCGTTTGAGTCTATGTCAATTTTTTTTTATGATTATTGCTAGTATGAATTGTATAACTTTCGGAACTTACTAACTTCAAAGCTATAAACAACAGCAAAGGATAATCGTATAATGAGAAGTCTCAGAACCTTCACTTTTACTTCACTTTCTTTTCATTAACATACACGCCGTGTTGACTAAATTTAAGGTTACATGCAGTACTTGACCGGCTTCGGGTCTGCACACTTGGTGGCGTAGGAACAAAGGAGTGAGGCAGCTTCATTTATTCTCTCCCCTCACTCTTACTTTCACTCCCACCCCTTCCTCACTCCGGGGATCCTCAGGTGCATGAGGGAGTAGTAACATCCACATCAGAAACCATCACTGCCGCCCACACCACCAGCCGACCCACTCACACCACTCGTCTTCACTGAACAAGGCTACCTAACCTAATTGAGGACATCACACTCACCGCCATCCATAACAGGAGCTATCATGGTCATCCATATTTGGCATTTGACAAAGCTTTCACGTGTATACCACCAGTGCCACCCACATCGCTATCCATTACTTCCATCACCACCACCCACTCATCGTCACAGAGTTAAAAGTTAAAATCTGATGAACATACAGGATTAAATACGAGTCCCCCAAACTTAGATGAAAATAACAATCCTCTGCTCATATATTCAAGTTGTCTGTTTCCAGCAAATATTGAAGGATCTAATAGCCTTAACACTCGCCTCAAGAGATCTTCCCTTCAGAAGACCTCATGCGCACTCCACTGAAGTGGGAACAGATGTTAAAAAGATAATTATTTTTATTATCATCATTATCATTATCATTATCATTATCATTATCATTATCATTATCATTATTATTAATATTGTTATTAATATTATTATTATTATTATTATTATTATCAAATAATGTGAATAAGCAACAGGCGCTTGGAGATCTCAGACATTCCCTAAGGAATATTTACAATAGTTGAAAATTGAATATAGAGTTAAGGTCTCCGAAAACTGGAAAAGCTGCGTATGTAACTCGACGTGGTGATAAATTCCCCACTCCATCCTTGCTACTTACTACACAACATCATACAGTTATTACAGATATCACAACAGCTACAAATCATCAACTTCTTCAACATTCCCTTCCGTGATGCAAGTTGACTTTTATACCAACAGTAACACCACCAGTACCATCACCATTATCACCTCCACTTCATCACCTTCACCACAATAGCATCCCTCCCCTCTCATCATAATGGTATCACTTGTTTTCACGGTACTGGATGTGAAAAGATGGGAAGAGGCATTTTTACAGAATTTCGGAAAAATTCCCCAACCTCAGTGACCATTATTCTGGCGAGCGTGAAGAAAAAAAGAGGCATTGAATGTGGGAGGAGCATCACTTTTACACTCAATTTTGGATGATTAAATTTCCATTTTTTCACTCTCTCTCAAAATTTCACCTCCATAACATTTGCAAGCAACTTCTCCGTAGCTCTCTCATTAAATGCTCTGATCACTCACGCCTCGCACACCTAAAGACCCGGCGGTTGGCTTGGCTTCGTGTGTGGCCCGTGGTAGGTTTCCTTGACCTTTCTGTCAGCTAAACACAAGAGGCAGTTTTTGTTTATATTCGCTGTTTTGGTGGCCGTCATCCTCATCGTACATATTCTACGGCGCCGTGTCTGTGTTGGTGGTGATGGTGATGAATGCCGAATTTGTGGCAGTTATCGCTGGCAGACGTAGTTGTAAACAATACATTTTTAACACTTTTCAAACTTTACTAAAGACAAGTGCACAACAAAATTTAACACATTGTTTACCTATAGGTTCGAATGGGGATTATCTCAGGTCCAAAAAGGTGCCAAAACCATGACACGGGGTAATAAGAGAAGGACTTTGTAGATTGGTGACATTCTTCCATTAGCTCATGTTTTCATCATCATCATAGGAATTCACCCATAGGCAAACACCACCACCGCCATCAATACATCTCAATACCTGCCTTGCCTCATCAGCTTCACTACTATCACCATCTTTACAAGAGATAACACATAGTTAGTAAATTGCAAGCTACCGTTTGTGTACCAAGATGTCTTAGAGAACAGAAAGTAGAAAGATCTTGTTCTGAGGTACTATTTGAAGAAAACAACAAACTTCAATTTACCGTCAACATCAGGAGGCCCCTAATTAATTAAACACCTCACCACTATCACTGCCACCACATAGCATCTGTTTACTCCCTTCACCTACACCCCTGTATGGAACACACTTCTTTGGTGTAGAAAGTTGACTTGCTCCCGCTATAGCAATCATCGTGAAAAAAGGTGTCCAATCTTATCAACTTCATTCCATTTTCTCACTTTCTCTCTCTCGTTGTGGTGTTGCCTTCACTGCTGCTCTGATAATGATCACTTTTTCTGGGCTCATACCGCATGCCTCCTCCTATGAAGCGTGTACATAAGGGAAGTGTATTGCACTCTGGGTGGTAATCTGTTCTGGAAGGTTACTGATTCCTTCAAACTATGCTTGAAAACAGAATACCTTAGTATATGGATGGGGTACCTGTTGTTTAGGATATTATAATGGAATCGGTAACCTTCCAAATAGCCCAAAAGGGTATATATACCCTTATACGGGATTATATTATCTCTCTCTCTTTTGCTCAGTGGCATCCCATTACCAAATTCTTCATCTACAAATGATGCTGAATAAGGATTTAATCCATATAATTTCTACCAATGGCAAGGGCTGCCACACACCACACACATACAAGAATGTTAACACGTTTTCTAAATACATTTTTTAGATGCTGTGATAAATCTCTCACATTAAATCTTTTCACATTATCATATCCCTGCTATCACCTTCCATCTAAAGCCATAAATTCTACTAAATCAACTTAATATTTTCTTTATTAATACATAAGAAATTATAACTATAAACATTCGATTTGGGTTAAATGAAGTTGAGCATATATTTTTCCTTCTTTCATCCTACCTATATTCTATCCTTGCCCTCTATCTCCAATTCCACCCTCTTTTATTCCTCTTTGCTCCTCTTCCACCCTTTTACCTCCTTCTACCCCACTATGACTTGACAGGTAAAAAAAGGCAGCCCCAAAAAAGAGGAGTGACGGAAGGTGACACGCTTCATTTGTCAGAGACTCAGCGAATCCACCTGTGTCACCACTTTCCATCCTTTGTCTCTCCTCCTCCTACTACAAAACATCATCTTCATCTTTCCATGCTACCAATTACTATACAACCATTTTATTCTTCTGCCATCATCTAACCCTATTTTCCCCTCCTTGCCTACACCATCTTTTCCCTCCTGCCACCACCTGCCACCCTTACTCTACTAACAAGGAAGATAAAGCGGCCGGTGCTTCCCATAGATCAACATAATGTATAATGGCCAAGTAATTACCCATTCTGGCCAGCATCCATCTTAGGGCCCGGGGTAGGCTGTGTTGGTTTAGGGCTGATTTATGACTCAGGGGCACGGGGTAAGAAGGGGGAGGGGGAGAAGGTGGAGGAGGTGGTGAAGGAGGGTATAGGCCTACGGTGCCCTCAAGTCATCCCTCTCTGTTTGAAAGTCTTGCTGTGTGTGTGTGGACTGATGATGGCACTGGTCTTGGTATCTGACTTCATGAAGCCTATATCTAGTATTGGAAGATACGATTGTATGTCCACACAGACTATCGGAAAAAAGATAACCAAGAGGCTCTTTGTATACTGCAACATCCGAGAGTGTATGTTCATTTAGTCAGGCGCACATCATTAATGGTGTTCATAACTGATGAATAGAAACGATTGCCACTCCTAAGGCTCAAATGAATCCTCGAGTTGTTCATCAGACACGAGAGGCGCCAGGACCTTTGACTGTGACTGTAATTAAAGTCTGATGTAAAGGAGGAACATCTGCATTTTCAACAGGTTCAGTATCTCGATATCATTGAACAGATACTGTCCATGGCTGCCAAACAAACACAGAGCTGATGTTTATGTAAAGTAACAGAGAATCTAACTAACAGAGGAAGAAGTTCTGCGAAATCCACGTTCCTCCTCAGTACAATAACCCAGGATATAATATCAGCGAAACACCAGGAAGCAACAACTCTCGAACAGCCAAAGACCAGACAAAAATTAAGGTGGGAAAAAATGTAATGAATACACCAGGACACGAGCATTTCCAGCGGCAAGAGAAGTGGATCTGTGCCTCCCGCTGCGTCACCCACACCACCAGGACCCACACACACCAAGCTCATTTTTCCTGTTCCACTCGCACAAACAGCTGTAATTATCTCGCCCACTACCCACCTCGCCAAGCCACATGCAGAGGGAAATAAAAATTGGGATTGCCGTCCACCTGCGTACCTTATAAATACACACACACACACACACACACACACACACACACACACATACACACACACACAGCTCTTTCAAACACGTGCGGCGTTTCGGACAAAGAATGAAATTGGTTCTTGTACTATTCTTACTCCGAATTAGTCTTGGGCAAAAAAAAACATCACGCATTTTACAGCATATTATCAAGATCGTAAGAGTCATTTCGCCTATTTGGCTTTGACGCCACTCCCTCCTTTGACGAAGACCTCAAAATTTAATGTTCCCGTTATAATAAGAGTATGAATATTATAACGATTAGGTGAAAATGACGCCCGATTTCTTTTCCGAAGTAAACTCTACAGCTTCTCTAATATATTATTCAGTTGTAATTATTTGGTCACTGAAAGTCGAAACACATCTTCGTTGGTACATAACTCTTCAAATACATAAATACATTGTTTTTCTAACCTTTGAATGCATAGGGTTGCATGTGTGTGTTTGCGTATATTGTGCACATAACTGTGTATTACCAACAAACTAGACCATGCTTACACACACGATAAAATATATGGAGTTAGGATAAAACTTAAATAGTAACTCGTCATATAATCATAACTTTACACTTACATAATTCAATCTATTTTATAAAGTTCTCATCGAAATCGGAAAGCAGTACCCAGAGAGGCACAGTGTTTGTAGTCTGGAGAGGTAACACACAATTTGATACTCAAGCAGAATAGTAAAATATAAGCCAAAGGTCCAAACACAAGCCAATACACACACACGCACACACACAAATATACAAATACTGTACACGAGCACTCACACCACAAGCATACGAACATGCACATCCTCGTTCTTTGCTCGCCTTCATGCATATGCACTTGCAGATCAACACACAGTGAGACTACGATACCTCGTTCACCTTCCTAACGGTGAGAGTCAACAAACAACGTATACTTTTGGAGAACTAATTATACAGATTTAAAACATGAATTAAACACACATCATAATGCATTCAATACAAACACTCCTACTCTGTAACGAAGCGAGCACACACACACACACACACACACACACACACACACACACACACACACACACACACACACACACACAGTCTCTCTCTTTCTCTTTTTCGAACTAAGGATGGGCTTTCAACACGGCCACAACACGAGCAGTTCAAGAGTTTAAACGGGGAACCCACAAAACAAGGAACATAATTGTAGAGTGCAAAGTGTAATGCCACAGGGAGGCGAGTCGGGGCAGCCGCAAGGTCTCCCACAGAATGCCATTAACTCCGGGGCCCCTACCGCAGTCCACCCCACACCCTCCCCTTCCCATCGTCTCTACTCCTCCCAATGCTCTCCCTGCGTCAGTACCCACTCCATCCTTCCCCGTACCCTCCATGTCTCCCCTGTGTTCTGTTCTCTCCCCACACACTCCTCGCCTATACACAGTTACGCTCTTCCTTCTTCCCTCCCCATACCCGAGCTGCTGCTGTCACTTTTCACTCCCCACACCTTCCCTATCTCAGTCATCCCTTCTTACACCTTCTCTCCTTTAGCCCTCCTCCCTCACACCCTTCATGTCTCATTTTTTCCATCCCAATACCGTCCCTGTCTCAGTCCCGACCTCTTCAATTCACCCTCCCTGCAGCACTGCCTGTTATCCCTTCCCCACTCCCTCACTGCCTTAGTTATTACTCTCCCTTTTCCACACCATCCACGTCTCAGAGCTCTCCTCCCGATTTCCTTGCAGTCTCTTCCCCCCCCCCCCCTCATCCCTCTTTACCTCCACTACCCCCAACTGTGGCCTCATAATTCGTTCAACTCACGTTAGCTCCAAACTGTATAGAAAGAGGTGGTGCTGGTGATAGTGTGAAATTATGATGCTGTTGTTGGTGGTGATGTTTGTGTGAAATTATGATGTTGTGGTGCTGGTGGCGGTGATGATGGTGATGAAACTGTGAAATTATGATGTGATGGTAATGGTGGTGGTGGTAGTGGAGATGGTAAAAGTGTAAACATTTATGTGATGTTGCGGAGGTGGTTGTGGTTATCGGGAAGCAGTAGCAGTTGTTATTGTTATAGTTGGTGATGTTGTTTATGCATTTGTTGTTGTTGACAGTGGTGGTGGTGTTGTTGGTGGTGGTGGTTGTGGCGGTGCAAAGGTGAAACTGCGGTTTGATGTTGTGGCTTTAGCTTGATGGAGAGAGTGATTGTGTGAAATTACGATATGATGGTAGTGGTGTTATTGGTCATGGCTGAGTTGTTGTTGTTGTTGTTGTTGTTGTTGGTGGTGGTGGAGGTGATGGTGTTGGTGATGGGAGAGTGATACTGCATTATGGCTGTGTGGTTTAAGTTTGCCAATGGTGATGGAGTTGGTTGTGATGATAGTGTGAAATTATGCTATGGTGTGAGTGGTGGAAGTCAAGCGTCGTAGAAAATAAAACTCATGAACGAATTGTAAGAGAAATAGTTAGTATATAATCTGAATGTGACATTAACTACGGAGATATCCCATGGTTTGAGGGAAAAATATTACATTGGGTATAGCAGTGTGTGTTGAGTGAATATATGATGTAAAGTACTTGTGTTGATCAAATGAAAGTTGAAATTAGGATATGCAAGAGGGTTTCTATCTGTGTGCATATGAGTACAGTATATTAATATAGGAGATGAGATGCTTAAGATGAGCCTAAAAATTACGTGTGGAAATAGTGCAAGATTATCTTTGTATGATTATGAAAAGGAAATTATTATTAGGTGTGTGTGTGAAAAACGGAACCTATGAGTGTGTGAGAAGAGATTTGTGTCTGTGGTTGTGTGTGACAGACTTTTCTTAAGATGTATATGAGAGAAGAAAAGAGTGAGCGTGAAATGAAAACCTGCACTATAATAGAAAATGATTTATAGTGTTTGTATCTGGACGAGAGTGAAAATGCAAAATGTTGGTGTGAGCGGAATATATAAAATATGAGTGCAGCGTGTAAGGTACAACAGAGAGGTGGTAGTGCAAGGTGTGAAGGTATGAAGAGCCTCAGGGAATATATCGCTGTGTTAACATGGAAAGTGTTTCAAGTAGCCTTGTATATTACACTAACACTGACTGGACGAGTGCTGGCGCATGAATGCGCAAAAATACAATGAGGAGATAAAGAAAACAAGACTGAGGTACGAGGGAGCAAGTATAATACTACTAACTATTGGCAAAGGAAAGGAGAGGAAGGGATGGGTGTTTGTTCGATACTGGAAATTGCTATGCTTGGTATACAAAGTGTCTATAGATTATGTGAACAGATTGTATTATATATTCAATAAAATCTGTTCAGAACATTAATGGACACCCTGTAAGATAAAAGCATGATTTTCTTCTTCTTCAATTCATATAATACAGGACCTATCATTCTTTATTCACTCCTCACACACGGAAATATCATTCATTTCTAGGGGCTCTATACACAAGCATTTCGATCTTTATGGGATTTATTTTTAAGTATTCCTTCCCTTTACTTCCTCAGGAACATGATTTCAAAATATTCTCTCCTGGCTTCTTCCTGCACTGAAACAGTCAAGAAAACCCGAATGATTATCTGCTGTTGAACTGGAGAGAGAACCACAGCCACTGAATTTTCTTAGCTTAAAAAAAATACAAGCTAACCTTTTTGTTCAACAGAAAGCGGACGACCCCCAGCAGCCAAATGACTATCTGATCCAGACCTCACGGGGAAGGGAGAGAATGAGAGTAAGTATAGCAGTGAGGAGGAATATAAGGCTCGGGGGACCAGGAATTACATGTTATTATAGCTTGTGTCTGGTTAATCCCAGGTGGCCAAAATTCCGAGTCCCCATTCTTCCCCCCTTTCCCTCCCTATCCTCAGGCCCTATTCACGGTGGCCCCGATCCCCCTTCCTCTTGCTCCCTGC
Source organism: Petrolisthes manimaculis (assembly GCA_034508575.1). NCBI lineage: Eukaryota > Metazoa > Arthropoda > Malacostraca > Decapoda > Porcellanidae > Petrolisthes > Petrolisthes manimaculis. Next base: position 141,625 of record JAWZYT010001961.1, read on the forward strand.
CTCTTTGGGTTCTTGTCCCTTATCTCTACCTTTCCCCCTTCTTTTGTGTTTGTTTTAGTTGCTTCGCCTCTTGTGTTTAAGTTTATTTCGTTATGTCTTGGATGGCGTATTCGTGTGTATATTTTTCCAGTCACATATAATTTTCTGTATTGAATTTATACTCTTCTTTCATATCACAACTTTTTTTATATTTTAATTCTTTGTTTTTATTAATGTATTTTGCCTAGCGTCTAGAAACGTTTTCACACCATTCGTGTATAAATTATATTTTTTTTTCCAGTCACAATTAATTTTTCTGGCAATTTAATTCTCTTTTTCCTCCATTCTTCATCCCTTGATATATTTTTATGCCCTTAATTATTCTTTTTAAGCAAGTTTTCTCCCGGCTCCCTGATTTTCCTATTATCCTTCCACGTCATCCTTCTCTTCCCTATCCCACACCCTCTCCTCCACTTTACTACAATCCCTCTTCACCCTCTCCGACTCTCCCACCTTCTTACATTCAGTTTTCCAGCCTCTCTGGTTCTGTCAACAACCCTCTTACCCGTCCACAACCTCTGCCTTTCTCGCACACCTTTCTGCACCCCACATTTACCCTCGCCACGGATAGTGTTAATCTGATTGCTACACCGCGTTCTCTCCCTCCCAGTTCTCCCTCCATAGTTTGTGCATTCGAGCGCGCACGCGCGTGTGTGTGTTCACTTCTATGATTTTCATGTCATGATAAAATTTCTGCTTCGACTGTGGATAAGTAACGCAGATATGTACAGAAGACATAAGCTGCCGATTACAACTTCTGCTTCCCTTGCGTCCGCCGTACACTATGCATATAGGTACCTACTCTATGTAATGCCATCATAATAATGTAAGACTGCA
>JAWZYT010001961.1:147500-182500 GCA_034508575.1 Petrolisthes manimaculis
TTTATATTAACCATGTCCTACTGTTTTATTTAGAATTTTGGATTGGGGTATTTTGGTTGTTTTCATGAAATCGACACATTTATCTCTTTGGTTAAATATTCCTCAAGGCCTTGTTACCTTCACATCCTCCTTCAGTGTTCCGGTATTTTTATTTTTAAGAAGCTGTATTTCATGCCAAGTTAGAATCTGTCTGGCTGAATCTCGTCTGTCTGCCTTATAAGTTACCGTGGTATTATCAAATGCATGAATATAGCACAGCTTACAAATTTGACTCTTCGTTTGCTACAACTACGTAAAGGAATGTAGTGAAGCTGTGACTTGTTTTTTCTTGAGAAGCGAAGGTGAAGCGATTATCTGAGCATTAAGTTTAACAAGGACTTAAGGGAATATGTGACTGGATGGAGAGAAACTTCAAGATTTAAGGCAAATCCGAGTGGCTTATCAACTATTTAGGTAAAATAGATCTTATGCCACTCTTGTTCTAAAAATTACGCTATTTGCTATAATGGAAAACTGTCTATTTTATCTGGGTGGGTGATAACAATCTCGTATCCAGAACGTCTCATATATAATACTTGATATTGGAATATGTAGATGACGGATAATAATACAGTGAAGTGATGAAGTAAGCAGATAATGACATAATCAGATAATTCCTTGGTATATAGATATTGGGGCGGCCAGGTGATGAGATAATGAGCTGCTGTAATGAAGTAAATCACACAAGAGTATATTATATTTTGTTTCTTGGGACTGATGGTAAATCTCCACAACGAATATCATAGATTCTTTTTAATCATGCAGTTGGTTGGCTGTGTGTGATTCTTACCTTCTTAATGGCAATTGTCAAGCAATCATGATTTGTCTTTGCTATTGTGGATGTGAAATTTTGTAATCAATCAGAAAGAATCACTCTTTAGAAAGAATCTTATATATTTTTCTATAATATTTCTTTTGCAAAAAATCAGTATCCACCTCACAGCTAAATTTCATCTTTACCTCATCATTCATCAAGTTGTGTGACACAATTTCCTGATCATCGTTTTCCCTCTTTGAGAAATTCACTGATTAACAACACTTGTACTGCATTCTGTCCTCTCATCACCTCCCTTTCATATCAACATACCAAAGCTCTCTAGATCCCCTTCTACCTCTCCACGTCCATCTCGCCCACCAAGCACCTCTCTGCCCTCTCCTACTCTTGCATAATGACAGTACTTGTGAGAGAACCATTAGGTCGGAGCAGGGAGGTGGGAGAGGGGATATCTCAGGATAATTGGTTGTGGGGTTGGACGGGTTGGGGAGGGTATACTGTAAAGGGGCGGCGTGTGTGACCACAATAAGCTGTTCCTTGGTCTTGTTTTCCTGTTACATGATGGGAGTCACGTCACCCTTTCATCTCCTTCTCATCCCTCTCATTGTCTTTCTCTGTCCAAGACCTACTCTCTCCTTCAATTATCCTCCATCACGGTATATCTCATCCCATCCTACCTACATCAGTTAGTTCAAATTTAAGTATGCATATATCAGCATATCAGGCAGTGTACAGTCACAAGTAAAAGTTCTACATCAAAAGAATTAAAATACAAAAATAATATAGATGAGTCCTTTGAATAAATACTGTGAACATAACATATCTAGACCAGTAGCTACAAAAGCATCGTTATTCGAATACATTTCATTCGTAGATGTTTCGGAACTAGTGTAGGATACTTGGAATGTCCACAACCCCGTTACAGTACTACTGCCTTGTGGGAGTTGGTAAAGTTTTAATTAGTCTTTGTTTTCATGACACACAACCAGGCAAATATAAAACCCGCGTGCAGTATGTCATCGCAATAATGTCATCTGTAGTCAAATTACCACCAAAACAAAAGAAGTTCTACATTGGTATAAGTAGAGCAATAGGGCTTACCCTTATTTTTCTAGCTATGCGTGTTAAGATAACATAGATAACACCACTTTAAAACAAAATCTGGGATATATTCTATCAGTGTGAAATCCTTAGAGTACCGTAGGAAAGAACTGCTGACCAAGACCGCACCACAATTTCCTCTCATAATGAAATTTAATTAACTAAACATTTCCAAATTCAAGGATATTTCTGTTAATACGAGGGGAGGGATATTATCACAGTATCCATATCGTCTGATAAAATTGCTGGATGATTGAATAATGCAAGAATGTGGCTTTATTCCAAGTGTGTGTATGTGTGTGTGTGTGTGTGTGTGTGTGTGTGTGTGTGTGTGTGTGTGTGTGTGTGTGTGTGTGTATCACCAAGAAAATACAAAAAATACATATCATTGAATAATACACAGACAGCAACCAACGTAGGTCAATCTGATGCCTTGACAGACTTTATGAATGAAGACCTGATGAACAATACACCCAAGGCAGTACTAACTTACTACCGTAACAAACCTGATTTTGTTCTCTCACTACAAGCCTTCTCACTCATCGTTCACTACCATCCCTCCTCTTATACCTCCTTCACCTCCTGTTCTCTTGTCCCTCCTCCTCTCCCCCCTTAAGGTAATTTGCTTAATCCCCTTTATAATCTTACATTAATTTTCTTGCGTCAGTTTTTTTATCCCAGGATGGCCCCACTGTATAATGGGGAGGCCATAGTCTTCAAGAACCCCTCATTGGTCCACTCGGGTAAATGTGCAGCCTGTGTACACCGCACCACAAGCACCATTATCTCATCTGTCGGTAAATGGGGTGTTGGTCTGAGCAAGAGGGAGGGCAATGAGGCAGAGGAGAGGCTTGTCCTGGAGATAGACAGGACAACGAATGTAAACAAAAGATAGAAGACTGGATATATGAGGAAGGTGGTTAATTGGACGAGCAAAATCGGGAATGAGTAGCAAAGGGTGAACAGAATAGTTGGAAGGATTTCAATAGTGCGAACGAAGTGTAAATGGAAATAAACTTTATTAATCATCATGAGGCTGTTTGTGAAACCTATTATAACTGATGTACAAGTGTGAGGAACAGGACAACAGACCGGGGGAAGTACGAGGAGGAGGAGGAGGAGGAGAACAACAACAACGACGACGACGAAGGGATGAAGCAGATGTGGAGAACGTAAGACAAGAAGAGGAGGAAAAAGAGGACGAGACGAGGACAATGAGAAGGAGATGGAAGAGGAAGAAGACGGAGGAGGAGAGGGAGAAGAGGGTTAGAGACTGGACGGGAAGTAAACACGAAGCCGGAGGAGGTGAGTTAGTGGTAGTGACTTACAGACTTAAATAGCAAATTGCAGCTCTGAAGAAAACTGGCAATAGGGGGTAATGGTAACCGGTATAGAGCACAAAGAAGATAACTGGAGTGATGAGTGAGTCAGGTTGTGTACACTGGGTGCATCTCTAAAGACTTTTTTTTATCCATTATATCGAAAACCGAGTCTACATGTTTACATATAATAGATTAAAACCAGGCTTACTAACCACTGTGCAATGGAACACATACATACTGTACATACAAATGTCTCCTACTCTCTCTCTCTCTCTCTTTCTCTCTCTCTCTCTCCCTCTCTCTCTCTCTCTCTCTCTCTTACTTACTTTGGATATTTGAAAGAAAAAAATAATATAAGATGTACAGGGTTTCCATATATACCTGGTGCAAGAAAGGAAGATTGATTGATTATTATAAAAATTTGGCGGTGCTATATACTGCCACGATCTTTGCCGAAGGAATGAAGAAGCAAAACATACATTGATGAATATGTAACCATCTCTGTAATCCTAGCAGCGTCTCACTATGACCACTAATCCTTGGCCAGGGAAATAGACAAGAGGAGACTATGTCAAGGTTAAGGAAGTAATTTTAATTGGAGGGCTTCTTGTTCCTTCAAATTATTCCTGGACATAGATTAACTCATTATATAAAAATCTATTTTGTATAATTTTTTAGTAAATTAATAAACTCTGAGTAATCCCACAGTACTACTATAATATCCACTTACCACCATCACCATTTTAGGAACCTTTAATAGAATATTTAATATAATATAATATAATATAATATAATAATAGAACAAGTCAGATATTCTTCAACTAGAGATTATCTTGGAAAACAAAAACATAGTTGTACAAACCTTCGCTGCATCGAGTACCAAAACGTACTTCCTAAAGAAGTCTGAAAAAAGTTAATGAAAGCAAAGCAGTTGGGTGGAGTAAGAAAATTGTACTATAAGCTCAACCGGAGTGAATGGCTTCCTGAGAGGTTCGTATTTACATAAACACCTGCCACACTAGCCTTCACCTCGTTCCTCACAAGTTCTCACTGCTACCAACAACCATCATCAGACGAGTGGATCATGCTATATTCTTGTGGCCTGTAGCGTTTCCAGAACCGAATTTATTGGCGATACAAAAATGGAAAAAAAGTGCATTCACACAGCTCTAGCCTGAGGGATATATACACTGTCTCGACCACCTGCCCTACCCATTTGGTGCCCTCGCTGCCAATCATGGGCCACCTTCACCCAACATCCAACCAACACGAGACCTCTGGTGCTACCTAAGTAATTCCTGATCTAGGAATTAAGCTCTCGGCTTAAGCATATGATCCAAAGTGTTCTTGATCTAAAAGTGTCTAAATATAAATACATTTTTCTCTCCTTGTTCATTCTTTCCTTCTCTCTTATGTTTATATATGCAAAACTCTGATGTTGGATTTATCAGAGCATCTATTACCCACCTAGAGAGATGGGGCGGCCCATTAACTTTACATACATCACTAATGGCTGCCTATTAAACCAGCGGCAGAGGACAGATCACCTCACATCGACGGCTACCTCGCGTGGGGCCCCAGTCAATATCTGCACGCTAGGGGACGGGTGGGTAAGGGAGGAGTTGGTAAGGAAAAGGAACGGTTGATAGGGACAGAAAAGAGTTGATAGGGAAGGAAGACTAGCTTGTAAGAAAGGGTAGAAGCTAATAAGGAAGGAAGAGATGTGTTGCTAGAAAAGAGGACAGCTAGTGGAAGAGAGCAAGTTAGTAGGGGAAGACATAGAGTTGGCAGGGAAGAGTACACATTCATGAGGAGGCAACGCATCAGGAAAGGATCAGTATGGTAGGGAAAAGTTACCATGTTGTGGGCGGACGAGATTTTGAGGGATGGAGTGGCTTGGAGGGGAGTAATAAGTGGCTGGAGGAGGGAGGGGATCAGCAGCAGGGGTGGAGAACACGGACTAATGGACTAAGTGAGTGAATCAATGAAGAAACAAGCGAACCAAGAACTTTTAAGAGAGTGAATGAGGGAAGGAAGAAGTGAGAAAATTATAAAAAAAAAAAAAAAATTGAACCAGAAATATACAAAATACGGAATCGAATGAAAAGAAAGACGTCACGATTATCGAGGTAAAATAGAAAGAGAGAAAGAGAGGTACACCACCAAAATACCACCTCGTGCTGCCTAAAGTTTCAGCCAAGTCATCCCTCTGACCAACAAGACACAAAGAAAGGACAGGAGGGAAGAAGACAAGAAAGAGGTTTAATACAAGGATAGAAGAAAGACGAGATAATGTGACGAATGAGTGAGTGAATGGTCAAATAAGTATATATATAACTGAATGAATGAGTTAATAAATGTATATAAACCACGAAACGGAATAACCACTAGAAGACAAATATATCGAAAGAGAGTAAATAAAAATGATGAATACATGAAAGTAAATTAAAGAAATGCTACGTGAAAGATAGAATGAGTAATATAAGGAGAGGGGAATGAGATCAGAAAAGAGGACACAGAAGAGAGAGAGCGAGAGGCAGGACATTCATTACCTTACTGGTTTGATAAGAGCCGTGATTAGCTGGCGGGTAAACACCTAATTTAGAGGTAATTAGTGGTCAGGTAAAGGTGGAGACGAAAATGAGTTCGGGTGTGTCCTTGTTGGGTCACAGAGCCGGCCGTAAGGGGTCGTGTTGACATATCCTATACTCATCAGACCCAGGAGAGAGAGAGAGAGAGAGAGAGAGAGAGAGAGAGAGAGAGAGAGAGAGAGAGAGAGTGAGAGCAGAGCAGATTAATACACGGCAACGAGTCTTGTTAATCGTGTGTTGCGTGTGTGTGTGTGTGTGTGTGTGTGTGTGTGTGTGTGTGTGTGTGTGTGTGTGTAGTCGTTGTGGCGTTTTTTTTGCGTGCGTAAAAAGTGTGTGCGTGTGTTTAGCATGTGGAGTGGGTTGGTGTTTTCGTCTATCTGTTTGTCTATCAACCCTAATGCGAACTCTTTACACTGCCATCTTGAGGCTCCGTGTTCAGAGGTGAGTATTTTAACCGATAAGCCAGTTTGGTTGACAAGTGGTTTGCGCCTGAATGCCCGTGTTGTGTATGTCTGTGTGTGTCTGTGTCCATGTTACCTCCCGCATCCAGACATAATCCTGCACGATACTCACCACTTTTCTGTTACTCTGGATTAGGGCGAATCTTGATACAGTTGCAACCTCAGGCCTCCCGCTGTTAAATTACTATGTTTTTGTATACAATTAGAGTACCTCTTACCACTCAAACACTCCATCAACCGGTCCCTAGTCATATAAGTCATACAGTTTATCATGCATTTTCATTTTAATCCATACCGATATTACACAACTACTATATTATGTAACAATGCTTCACTTGCTATACTTTAATATAATAATCGTATGAATTTTGCAACCCTGTACACAAGACTTCCACCACCACCACCACCACCACCCTTATACACAAGCCTTCCACTACCAACAGCCTTATATACAAGCCTTCCACCACCACCACCACCACCACCACCAACACACAAGCCTTCCACCACCACCAACACACAAGCCTTCCACCACCACCACCACCCCCAGCCCCTGCACGCCAGCTTGACCATCATCCCAGTAATGACTTGCCCTGTCAATGCCACTAATATCACTTCAACCACTGTCTTTACCATTTCCCGAGCTGCTACTAACTGCCTGCTCGCCCATCGTCATTATCATTAACTCGATCACTACCAATCATATCAGCACCCTGTTATCTCGCTTATATCATTACCTGTACTGTCAGCATTCCAGTTCTTCCATTACCAGTCCAGTTACCAATACCATCATCAATTTTTACCAATGCCAGACCTCTCTCTTTACGAACAGCAGACCTATCAACTATACTACTAACTTAACCATTATAATACCTACTGTTGGAGAGATGCAATGACCAAAGCTAACAGTCAGTTGTTATTATAGGAAGAGAGGGAAGGGACGAGGTTTGGGGTGGAGAAGGATAAGAGGGAAACTCAGAAATACGGTCACATCATCCTGTTAATATCCTTTATAATATACTGTACTGCAAGACTAGAGCACCACGTATGGTTATAGACATGAAATCCAGCCACAAGTTACAATAATATATAATAATAACGTCTGAAAAACATGAGCAGAGATTCAATTGGGTGGTTGGACAGAAGAAGTAACAGCTAAGCATTGTGGTGGCGGCTCACCCTCGAATTATGCATATTTTTTGCATTATTAACTTCAGTATAAGTACATATGCATAATTATTACACAACTGACTGCTTAATTAAGTGAAATATTATAGTAATCACACACTTGAATATTCATGCGCTTTCTAAGACTTATACAGGCGCGCGCACCCTCTCATAAATATTTGTGCAGCAAACTGGTTCTCCATCTAATATAATGCTACTGTGAACACAATAAGGTATGTACAGTTAGGATCCAAGTTTCACCTCACATTTATTTCGGATTATCTCCTTACTTGGCTGGTTCAGTTTGAGAGTAATTCTTTCAGGGATTAGTAAGCAACAGCAGTCTTTCTATAGCACACGATGCACTCTGCCTTCAGAACTTGTTCAGATATTTATCAGCGTTAGAATGGCTGCAGGCAATAAAAACATTTGAACTCATGTATATGATTATGTTCCTTCATCTGAGGTTTATATTATTGCAGTTAATTATGGAAGAAGCAACAAAAGTTATCAGTGTCCCACATTGTGTCAGCTTTGTGCCAGTTGCTATATGTGTTTTTTTAGTTACAGACTAAAGCACACTCTTTTCATCAACACTTATAATCCGCGCAAACATTGCACTCTTTCTAATATTTAGTTGCATTTATTAATTGATACTGTCCACACAAGCTTTGACATAAAATCAAATATGGATACTCTGTATAAAAATATAAGGAGAGTAAAATAGAGAGGCATGAAAGGTCTTATGATAAAAGCGTAGTGTAGGACACATGAAAAGGATACTGCAGGTTGTGTTGAACAGAAGACATGAATATAACCGGTAGGATGTAGGATAGCTTAGGCAGAATGCCAGATGGTAAGAAGGCAAAAACATAGGTTGGATTAAGGACAAGGTGGGAAGGGACAGGGGACACAACACGCTCCCAGGCAAAATATGCTCAGCCACCCGGGAGGACAGGTGGGAGGACAACCATGGAAGGGGACGACAAGGGGTACACGGAATGACTGGTGTGGTCGGGAAGATGAGAGGGAAAGCCACCCAAGAGCCTCCCTCACCTGCTTGTCCTCATTAGTCATCCCACCACACGTACAGTACATCCCCAGTCCCTCCCCCAACGTCTCTCCCCAACCCCCCAAAGATAAGATGATATCAGCGTCCTGGGGGTCAGATATCTACCTCCCATCCAAGCGACCACCCATATTAAACTTTCATTGCTCTGTGGATATACAGTAAGTTTTCATCATACCTGTTGTACTCCAAACCAAGCCTTACTGTACCACGCTCGTACTAGTACTGACATATTGTTATTTATAATGAGAGACAAAATTCGTGTCCATGAAAATGATGAAAATAAAGATCCATGTAGTATTGGCCCCGGTTGCAGTGTGTGATGTATATTGTCTTTTTTGTATAGTACCTATACCGCTGGATAGTGATATCTTTGGTGGTGGTGGAATTAGTGGTAATGGTAATGAGAACACTGATAGAGGTGATATGAGTTTTCCACTGTAAATGCATTCTGTGAAACACTTAACCTCTAATACACATGGTGTAATTCTATTCTGCCATCAAGGTCAAGGTGATTCTTAAAGAGTGTGTGTATGTCCGGAGAACAATCGTCTGTCATCTCTAATGTCACCATTCTACCACCGAGAAGGATATTATCACCGCTTGTGATAATGATGACGGGCGTTCGTTTCCGGCCATTCACACTCCGTAAATATCAACCTGACCTTGGTGACCAACATAAATGACACAATGTGTAATAGAGGTTGAGTGCATCAGTAAATCCATTGACAGTGGGAAACGTATCTCAGTCTGTCTGGATCAATCAACTTCGTCTACAGTGACACTGGTTGCAATGTGAGTGGTGGTGGTGGTGGTGGTGGTGGTGGTGGTGAGAGTGGTGGTGGCAAAGTCAGGGTTGATGGTGGTGGCAGTGTCAGGGGTGGTGGTGATGGTGGCAGTGTCAGGGGTGGTGGTGGTGGTGGCAGAGTCAGGGGTGGTGGTGGTGGCAGTGTCAGGGGTGGTGGTGGTGTGAGTGAGGACAGTAATGGTGATGATGGTTTGAGTGGTGAATGGCAATAAGAAATCTGATGATAACAGTGAAGACAGATATGGTGGTCATGACGACAGTGTTATAGTGGCGGTAGTAGAGTATGTTGGGATGAAGATAGTGAGGGAGGGAGTTGATGGTGTGAGCAGTAATGGTGATGATGACAGTGATGAAGCCAGTGATAGTGATGGTGAACACAGTGACGATCACTAGCACACGGCTGGCTAAGTGCATGGTGTGTTGGGGACGATGACTGTGGTTAGGGACTCAGTGACGACTTTAACGGCCGAGGATAATCAAATATTGTAGATAATAACTACTCTCCATACCCCAATCTCAGAAGCACCTGCTAATGACAGTGCCGAGGAAGACGATTATGATGATTCAGGAAATGGGTGGAGAGAAGAAAAAGGTAGGAAACTGCACACAGTTATGACCAAAAGTTATATCTCACTCGACCATGTATAATCACTGTGATCCAAGATAGGTCGTGAAGCTTACCTTTGGTCAGGGTTAAGGAAATAAATACATATATATTCTGATAGGCCGTGTGTATGTGTATATGTATATGCAGGCTGCAGCATCAAAGTAAAACATAACGTATTTTACTTCCACCTTACCTTAAATGATAAGTTCATTGATGTGAGACAAACGGATTCCGAAACTGAAACAATATTTCGAACTGTTGCAGCAATTCGAGAACTAACTGAACTTATCATTATTTGGATATCTGTGTTGTAATACTGTGTTTGTAGTATATCCACAATGGTTATAACACGTTCCTCATTATATATATAACACGTTTATTTGCATGATTTTGATTGAAGAATAGGTAAATCTCCATATTGACAAATTATCACTGGGTTTGTTTCGCCCGACAGACGACTGATTATGTGACTGACTGTATAACAGGGTACGGGAGGGCAGGGTTGGGTATCATAACACACAAGTTAGGCAGGGGACCCATGCACAAACAACAAGCCACTTACCCTGCCCAGGCCGTCACTCTCACTACACTAACGTAAATTGCTTCCTTCTTTTTTGTTTCGTTCCCTTCCCCATGAGGAGCGCCATCACAATGTTTAATTAAATATCAGCTCGGTAAACATGCTCTCTAATATTTTACATTTTTACCTATTCATTTTACAGCAATTTTTGTAGTTGAGCGAGCAGATTAATTTCACCGCGGCAGTATTTGAATATCCAAGTTTGCCGCTGCTCAGACATTTCCCTTCTCTTGTTTACCATTTTCTGTGTCGCTATGCAGAATTCTTAGTAGAATACTTAGAAAGGAAGCCGCCTTATAAAAGAAATCCATTAGCTTGGATGGTCCACGAGTCCCATATAAGTGGTAATTTCTAAAGTACTTCCAATTTGGCAATAAATATCAAGATGCAAATATTCTAACCTGTCTAAGGGACTGTTCACACCAAGAACTGTATCATAAATATGTTGGCGCAACTTGTCTATTGTTTATGTCGGATTCAAACGAAACAAATTGGGATTGTTACTTTCCGCTACATTTTAGTTGATTTAATTCCATTTCCCTATCCATTGTATCTTACATTATTTTCCGTCTTTCGCTTTGGCAAGAAAATTTGAGTCGGAAATCGATTGTATGAGAGACTGCATTGCTTAGTAACCTCGACTCTTATTTGAAGCAGACGAGAGTCATAAGGGTTGTGGTGCACTGGTCTCCTCTGAGGTTCCTGCTTCTAATATCCCTTGTATGTTATAATTTTCTTGTCTTATACTTGTCTTAATGTGCAAATTTACATAAAGTTACTGTAAGAGAGCCGCATTATTTTCTTAATCTAGAATATCTCTATGGCATTTTTTATATCAAATATCAGAATAATATTAGAGAATGTTCACAGTACAACAAAAATGATCTAAGGAACGTTAATCAAGTAATTTGTTATGAACGAATAGGAAAGCTATTCTCATTCTTACAGATCAGATTATAATTCAAATAATGCATTTGTATACTGAGATATTAATCTGTTTCCCGGCATAGTTTGGGAGTGTACGTAATTTTCCAGTTCATCCACTGAAGATGATTCCCTAAATGAGATGATAATGGAGAGATAAACAGCTAAGAGGAAAATCGTCCTGGCTGCTCCATAATTTGTCTTATGTGTTGTATCCCCATTTCCTGTCAGTCATGAGTTGGGATGCTATAGCACTAGAAACAAATTATTTTACAGGTTTCAAAATGTGCTGTTCGTAGTACACAGAGGATGTCGTGAGAACCGGCCGTAAAAGTTCTTCTCTTTGCATTTGCCAGTTCTCCTTTTGCACCAATTTACAGTCCCGTCCAGATGAACGTCATAATATTACTGAACGTAACTGGAGTTTTAATAATGCATCTGTATGTACATACATTGTCAGTAATGGAAGAACAGTATACGAGGTCCTCGTAACACTTGAGGCAGCTGTGCAATAACTTACAATATGTTTGACTCGACCACACCTGTTTCTGAGCCACACCAGAAGTAGCAGATAACTCACAAAATATACTGTATCTGTTTACTTCACAGCTGCAGAGGAGGTATCAACCGGGGAAGATTATAAAGTGAATTAGAGGCGTCTTCCTACTTGATTTTTTTTTTCGGTCTAGCTCATCTGCCTGAAAAAGGTCGAATAGGATGCACAGCTATAATATAAAAGTTTGAGGAGTTTTGAGACGCCAGCCTTGTAGCTACTGTGATATGCCAAAAATAATAACTACTCGATAGGTGATGCTTACAGCGATATTCATTTTCTTTAAACATACTTCTGCATCACGCAACAAATCAAATATACACATTAGAAATTATAGGAAATGTTACACACTCTTTAAATTAAATATTGGAGTGTATAATCATTATGTTGTAAGCCTCTTCACAGATTCCAAATGAAACTTGGTTTGGTGTCCTGTGTGTTTCTTGTGGTCTCTATCCTGACAGAAATCTGATGTAATTATCAACAATATTTCTATAAATATTTTTCCATTTCTGATATCCTACTAAACAAAAATGATAAATACAGACTTACTTATTCGTTACCAACAAAAAGCAAGGATATAATTTTTGGTTACATCCACGTCCCATGGAGTCTTTGGCCTGAATCAGGTTGTACTTTGGGCCGTGCGGAGCCATGCGCGGTCCGAGAGCAGGTGGGCTGGGTTAAGTGTGGGGCAGGTGTTGTGACTACTTGCAATGATCCCTCGCTTTTTCCAACTCATTAGGAATTCCTTAAGGTGTGAAGGACCTCCCAAAGTTAATAACCAGATCATCGGCCCATAGAGGCATTGGCTTACACTTGGTCAATTAACTGTGCTGCCAACATGACACGACCGAAAATTAACGAGTACGCTGGGGGCCATGCAGCTGTCAGACCATGACTAGGATGGACCCCACCCTTGTCCGACTCTCATCTTCTACCTGACAGCATCACCTGACGTCGTAGCAAGGTGAGCGGAGGGCACTACAGGGGTCAGGATGCGGAAGGATACCAGTTCTAGCAACCCAGCTGTATCCTAGCCACCTTGCTAATAAAAGAGGCACAAAACCTTGACATGCTCACTTTACACGCCTTCCCATTCCCCCCCCCCCCCCCCCGAATATTTCTCAAAAATGATCAATCTACATACTTTTGCTACTCATCCTTTAAAACGAATAGGTCATGATGAAAAGGGAAGAAGATGAAGAAGGAGTTAAAGAGGAATAAAAGTCAGAAAAGAAATAGAAGAAAAGGGAATAATATACGAAAAGGATTGGGAGGAAAAGGAACAATGGGAAGAAAAGGAAGAGAAAAACATGAAAATAAAGAGTAAGAATAAAAGAAGTGGACCCAAGAGATAAAGAGGAGTAAAAAAAAAAAAAAAGATAAAGGGGAAGGGGAATTGCAGTATTTATTTTCATATTATAAACACACACTAGTTGACCAATCATATTATGAAAGGCAAAATACGGGTCTGGTTGTACGCACGCTAGAATCCAAAATCATAACATAATGAATTCAGCTTCTACTGTTTATACCTCAAGCAGTGTGCCCCATTAACCTCTTGGAGTGACCTCGATGGCTGCTCTTTTTCATCGTGTATATCAAAGTTGGAGAATAGTGAATGAACAGGTTTCTTGCTGCAGCTGCTAGTGTTTTGTCTCTGTAAACATACTACGGAAACTGAGGAAAGCTGAACAAATATCATAAATCAAAACGTCAATTATACGGACTCTTATGCTGCCTGCCGCTGTTTTGGTTTAGTTCCTTAGGGGCACGTTTATCCGGAATATGAAACTTGTTGCAGTTATTGGCTTTGTGCGAGACACTGTTTACCAAGTGTACTCGGTTTGAGGGAGAGACATGTTGTGAGGGAATTACAGGGTTAAACGATACTGATTCCTCCAAACAACGCTACAAATCTAATGTTCTACTCGTAGGTGAGAAATTAGCCTTGTTTCCTGACACCCCTTTGGAGATGCAATAGCCCTCCAATTCACATACAATACATAATAATTCAGATCTGAGGGAGTCTATGGCATGTTATGAGGTGAATTAAAGTAGGTATTGTTATGTTTGTATGAGCAATTTAATAGACTACCGGTACCGGTAGTTTAAAATTTTGAGGCAATCTGTTTCTTAATGCACTTTGGAAGAATCAATGGCCCCAGTTCTCTGACAGCAACATATGTCTCTTAACGTCTTTGAAGGTAACACGTAACAAATCCAAACCCACAGAAAAGAACATATAGCTTATTGCATGAAGAGAAGTCTGAAATCGGGTACACATGAGAAATATCCGATCGAACCCTCCCTGACTCTTCTCTTTGTGAGCAGCTGGCGTTCTTGCCCCACTACTTGTAGCATATTTCAATATAATGCTGTGTTGTTTGGACTATTTTCGCCAGGAAAGTAGCAGCAGGTGTGTAAAGCTTTAACACCGAGAACAAGAAGTAGTAAATTGCTAAATTGAGTGTTTAATATCTATAATCTGTGTATGTATGTAAAAGAAGGAAAACCAAAACTACTTCACTGGTTGAAACTTCGTGCAGTTCATCAATAAACATACGTTATATAAGTAGCTTGATAATCAATAATATTTACTGTCAACAACATTTGCCAGGATGAGCTGAGTTGGCAGTTTGTGAAATTGTCATGCACTAACAAGTACATACCAGGGCGGAATTGCTGGAGGTTAGACCAAAGACAAAACCATAAAGTCTAAAAGTAAAAAAATCTAAACAGTTCCACCTGATATTATATGGTGACAAAAGCCAAAACGCATTATATCCAGTGCTGACTGATTTGGAGGCAACTTATTCCTCCAAAGTAGTGCTACAAAGGGCTTCAAAATTATGTGCCTAGTGCCTCACAGCCCATGATGAAAGCAAGTCGATGGATGATTCATGCTGCGAGATACTGGCGTTGAAATCCCAAGAGATGGAGCCAAGAGCTGGCCACGGCAAAGAAGAGTCAGGCAGACTCCCCACCCCTATTGATGATGGTGATAACACTAGTCGTCATCATTAGCCCACTCAACAGCATTTAATTCCATTCAACACCATTAATTCCATCAACACCATTCAATTCTTTCAACACCATTTAATTCCAATTACTATCATCCAGTGCTATTATAAACTACTTCATCACCACTCAGTACTATTTAGTGGAGGCTGACGTCATTCATAAACGAGTTTCTTATTAAACAAAGGTTCTACTATTCACAAATCTTTCTCTGGTGCCCCATAATAGCATAGTAATGGTAAGCAATCACGATTATTGCAATAATGAGGTGATGATAATTAAACCAGTGTAAAAGAAGGTGCATTAACCACATATATACGAACACCGAAAGTTTCCACCTAACGCCTCACCAGTTACCGATTACGCCTCAACTCAGCCAGAAGAACCTCTCCCTCACACAAGAAAAAACTACTTTTACAACCTTTGAAGAGAATAGGTTTTATACTGCTCTTATTATTTTTGTCCTAATTACTCA
The DNA here is from genome assembly GCA_034508575.1 of Petrolisthes manimaculis. NCBI lineage: Eukaryota > Metazoa > Arthropoda > Malacostraca > Decapoda > Porcellanidae > Petrolisthes > Petrolisthes manimaculis. The sequence goes on from JAWZYT010001961.1 coordinate 162,994, forward strand.
TTTATCATTGTAATGGGAGTTTATGGATATTAGCAACGCGTATCATTCTATTGTGGGCATCAAACACTGGGCTTCTGAGGTATGTTCGAATGTTAAAAGGTCCTAGTATTTTACAAGTACTGTGTGTGTGTGTGTGTATGTAATTATCATGCTCTCACATATAGCAACCTATGAGACAGAGCAGAGAAGGAAGGAGGTATGAGAAAAGTATGTAAAGGAGGAACAAATGAGAGAAGGGGACAAAGGGAAGGTGTCAAGAGGTGCAAGGAGAATTGGGATGAACTAAGAGAGTGTATATGGGAATGAATTAAAGCCAACAAGCTGATAAAAAGTATAAGGATGGATGTACCAGGAACTATTAACGATGAGATGCTGAGAGACAATAAACAATGAGAGAGTGAAGAGAGAAGCCAATGAGATGATGATAATAATTATAATGGGAAAGTATGGTCATAAATCCAAAGCATATCCAAGGGAAATATTTGCAGTAGAATATTTTATTTAACCTTAGATACATTAGTGTAAAATTGTTCAACAAGTTTAATTATTATGCTACACGAGATAATAAACGCATCCTAAATATTTAATACAAAGAATAATTAGATACGGTATAATGATAGTCTAGATTCGAAAGAACATATTACTTAGACGCATCATAATATACGAGTCAATGCATATGATTATCTACCTCGACAAGAAACAATGGCAATGGAATGTAGCTCCAGGAATGATAGATAATACAAATAATACGTAAAGCTTCAATAACAAAACACGTACATATATATTGGTTTAACTCTTTCCGCGGTGAACTGGGAGGCTGTCCTGGGAAATTCTTGGGTAAGTAAAGTCGTCACATATATAGAGGGAATATGGGAACGACCTCTCCTTATATAACAACACAGGTGCCTTGTGCAACTCTACTGTGTTCCTTCCTTGTCGTTGATTATCTCCTATTCTGTCACTATGAACACTCGTCATACCACCTCGTCTATTAATTAACCTAATCATCACTCATTTGTTTTCTATTTGACAGTTTCTTTTTAATTTAATGCCACCACTGATAACGTCACCTTATTAATTATCATCCGTCTTGTCCATCACTCATGTTAGCAATCCTTCCTTCACCGACCCCATCATCTCATCACGATAGCAGTTTGGACAAATTAGGAAGTTCGTTTTCTCTGTTTCTGAATTGAGTTGGTTGTGGAAAACAGTATATAACACTCATTACTATACTGTATTCGCGAGCACGGTAGATAAATAATTACTAGAGTTTAATATTACACAATACTGACCAGGACTTCCAGTCGCCATACAGAAGGCTCAGTCTATTTTTACCAACAGAAAGGTAAGATGTTGACTGTTTGGCATGAATTTCTGTAGATGGTTCATTCCTAATGCAGTAGCCATGATGCTGCGGGAAAACTCAACATCTTGGCAGCTTCAATGTTTCGAGGTCTCAGTATAAGTTATTGTGAACTAATAATTGAATAAATGTTATAACTTATCACGTACTATTTTCCTTTAAGGGAGCACGTTAAAGATTTTGTTACTAACTAGCCACTGTGACGAAAACATATTAGGTTCACCATCCCAACAAAGCGGGTTAAAGAGTTCAGTACAGAATAGACTTGTAAACTGAACCATTTGCAAGATTCTGAACCAGATTTACTGGTAATAAACAACATACATTGTTTCAAAGATTCAAAAGCATCAACACTGAAGAGGCTATGGTAGTGCACTTGGGGGACTATTTAGTAAATATTTGCATACATCTAATCTATTGGCAATGATCAGTCGTCTTCCAGTCCGCGAACATGAGATTACACCCTGAATGGAATAGATAAATTGTACTACTCGGCAACACACTCAAACGCCGGGTAATTTGAAGTAATGGAGGCAACTCAGGAAGTAGACCATTTTCGCCCACTCATAAAAAAAAATTGTAATTGTACTCGTTTAATCTGGCGAGATATCCATACCTGTTTTGGGATCCCTGAGGTGGTGTCTGGAAGCAGAGTCGTGTCAGGGCTGGCCTCCCCGCGGCACTACGCCTCTTCCAACATTCCCTAAGTTTGTTATGATCCAGGGAAAGGCTCTCACTTTTCGATTTATCATCATTGTATTCTTATTGTAATACTCGATTGTGAGGAACATAGCTGACCTAAGCACATTATATCTGATTCTATCTAATATGACAAGCTGAACTAAATTAGATTTGGATTGGTTCGGAGTATGATGCTCTTGATAACTTCTCCTATTAAAGTAAATATTCCCTGGAACATAAGAGACATGAATAGCTTAACCCGTCCCAATAACTACTTGTATCATTCCAGTCCAATTATTGTTTGCTTAAACTTGTCATTACTTCTCGTAAGCGAACAAGTGTATTTCCTGCCCTTTTAATAAATGATAAACATCAAATAGCGAAAGTCGTGAAAGCTCTCAGTATTATAAGTTTGTGACCGATCCACGGGCATTCACTATCAACATTATTATGGGAAAATTTCTCTATCTACTTTTCTTCTGCCCTCTGCATCACTCCTTCTCTATTCCAGTCTATTCCATTCACCTTACCCCATCTCCCAGTCCTCCTCTTTATTTACGCTCGTTGTCCTCTCCTTTCCTCATCCATTTCCCCTCCCTCCGGTCCTCTGCATCTCCCACTTCTTTCTTTCCTATCTCCTATCCTTTGTCCTCCACTCCCTCCTCTTGTAATCTGCGTCTCCCTCGTTCTCTTCCCATCACTTCTCTCTCTCCACTCTGTTCTCTCTCTACTGCTCCCACTTCTTAATTTCTCCCTGTCTCCTCTCCACTCTGTCCTCTACTGCTCCCACTTCTTAATTTCTCCCTGTCTCCTTCCTTCACCTCTCCGTAACTCCTGTCCTCCCCTCCTGCTCTCCTCCCTTCCCCCCTTGTCTCCTTCTTCGTCCTCCCTTCATGGCTAATTACTTAATGGCTTCAGGGATAATAGACCTACCCCGCGACGGCCTCACTTTACCCCTCCCACTGCGACCCTCAAACTTCCTCCCACAAGTACACCTCGTTTTATTTCCTGCGTCGACGAGAGGTGAAGAAACAGGACAACTGAAAACAAGGGAACATTTCATCCATACAGTTTTATCGCCACTACAAAAATGTCCCTATCACAATCTTGGACACCACCATGCACCACAACAACAACACCACCATCACCATTACCACCACCACTATCACCACCATCACCATTTCCACCACCACCAACACTATTACCATCACCACCACCACTACCACTACCACTACCACCACCACCACTACAACAAACATCCCCACCTGGACACCGTAATGACAGCGGCGGTCACTTCACAACCACAACAATTGGTGATGAAGGCCATTAAAAGGCAGGCAGGTGTGAGCAGGGATGAGTAGGAAGGAAATGAGTGAAGTAGTGGAGGCGGAGGGAAGGGAGGTGGAAAGGGAAGAGAAGGGAATGAAGAGAGCATGGAAAGTTTAGGGAAGGGAGGAATGAGATGAGATTTAAGAAGAAGGAGAGGAGAGGAGAGGAATGGAGAGTTAATGGTGGAAGAGGATAAACGGTGATGAGAAGAGATGGGGACTGGGTGATTATGGGATGGAAGAAGGAATAGGAAATGGAGGAGAATGGCAGAAAGGGGACATAATATTAAAGGAGAGCTAAAGGGGGAAGGGAATGGATGGGAATTGGGAAGGGAAGGGAACTAAGCGATTTTTTGATGGAATAAAGGGAAATGGAAAGGGGGAGATAGAAGGGAAGAGCAGGAGGTTCTCTGTGGGGGCAAGGATACGGCCAGAGGAGATAGGGAAGAGAAGATGAAGGAAAGGAAATAGGGAAGGGAAGAAGAGGACGGACATGGGAGAAGCGTGGGTGGAAGGGAGGCAAAGGAAATGGGGATGAAGGTAAGGGGGATATGATGGAGGGTAGGCAGGTGGTGAGGGAAGGAGAAAGGGTTCACGCAGAGGTAAATGTGAGTGAAGGTAATATTAACAACAGAAAGAAAAGAGGAATGATTAGGAGAGGCGGAATGAGAGGCAAAGAAAAGAATGAACAAAATACACACACGAGATAGAGATAAGAAAAGATTGAAAGGACAAGAAGAAATATAGACAAATTAAAAGACGATTCAGTTGAAGGATTAATATGAAGAAAGGGAGATGAATGTGATGCTAATTGTGATAATGACAAACCACCAAGCGGAGAAACACGATGGAAAAGAAGAATAAATACGTAAGAATTTTGTCAGAGTGGACGATTGGAAGTACGAGTGTGTGTAAGGAATGGAAGGTGTGTGGGACGTAGAATGAGAAAGGACAGTAAAAGGACGTATGAGAGGACGGACAATGAGTGGATGAAGAGAGAGAGAGAGAGAGAGAGAGAGAGAGAGAGAGAGAGAGAGAGAGAGTTGTGGAGGGAATCGGTGAAGTGTGACTGAAGAAATAAGGTGAACCGGGAATGGGAAAGACAAGAGAGTGAGATGGGTGGAGTAATAAGAGAAATCAAGAGACGGCTGGAGAGGAGAGGGATACGTGGAAAAGGATCTGAAGTGAACGAAGATGATGGAAAGATATAGAAAGTAAAGTAAGGGTGAAGTGAGGGGAACATAGGAAGTACACAGAAGGAAAATGATGAATAAGCATAACATAAAGACGAAAGCAACACCACCATCTAACAAAAAAAAAAAAACGAAACTAAATACAATGAGGGTGAAGTGAAAGAAGGAATGAGGTAAAGGGTGAAAATACGATGTTAATATATAGGAAACAGTAGAAAAACACGAGTAGAATTGTAGAGAAGAAGGAAGGAAGGAGAGAGTAAAGGAGAAAAAGGAGGAGTAGAATTGTAAAGAAGGAAGGAAGGAAGAAAGGAAGTAAGAAAGGAAGGAAGGAGAGAGTAAAGGATAAAAAGGAGGAGTAGAATTATAGAGAAGAAGGAAGGAAGTAAGGAAGGAAGGAAGGAGAGAGTAAAGGAGCAGGTGGGAGTTAAAGGTCTTACAAGGAGGAACACCGGAAGCCCAGCCACGTGCCGGAACCTCACCCTCCCTCCCCTTCCAACCCTCCCTCCCTCCTTCTCTCCTCTACCTACCCTCCCTCCCCTTCCAACCCTCCCTCCCTCCCCTTCCAACCCTCCCTACCTTTCTTCCCTCCTCTATCTCCCCTCCCTCCCCTTTCAACCCTCCCACCCTCCTCATCTAACCCTCCTTACCCTCCTTCCCTCATCTACCTACCCTCCTTCCCCTTCCAACCCTCCCTCCCTCCTCATATAAAATTCCCTACTCTCCCTCCCTCCTCCACCTACCCTCCCTCCAGTTAGTCATCCCTCCCTCCCATGGAGGCCCTATATAGCTCCATGCTCCCTCCCATGGAGTTAAAATTCTAACTCCATGCTCTCTCCCCTTCCCACTTTCCCTCCTCTCCCTTTCCAACCCCCCATCCCGTTAGCGATCCCTCCCTCCCCTTCCCACTCTCCCTCATGCTACCCATCCCTCCCTCTCTCCTTGCCGTTATCCCTACCTCCCTTATCTCTTCCTTACTCTCCCCTGTCTCTTAGTTCCTTTTCCCCTCCCTTCCTTCCTTCTTTCCTCTCGTTAGCCTTTTCTCCCCTGTCTCCCTCCCTTCTTTTCTCATGACTTCATCTCTCCCATTCCCCACTTTTCTATCTATCCTTGCTGTCTATTCGTTTTCACACAATACTTCCTTCCAATACAAAGAGTTATGATCAATTTAGTGAAAAATCAATCTATCTTTGCTTTTATCTTTCTTTTATATTCATGTTGAGTAGTAGAGACACTAAGACACATTTGCTGTAAGTTTGTCCCTCTAAAATGTTGGAAAAGTACACAAACTCAAATAAAAAGGACACGAGATAAAAGGGAATAATAATACCTGACACATATATATATATATATATATATATATATATATATATATATATATATATATATATATATATATATATATATATATATATATATATATATATATATATATATATATGTATATATATATATATATATATATATATATATATATATATATATATATATGTATATATATATATATATATATATATATATATATATATATATATATATATATATATATATATAATATTATATAAATGTACAAGACGATATTGAGTAGGCTATAATGGCATATCTTAATTTTATGTGTTAGTGAAAAAAGGAATGATGATGATGAGTCTTTCCTGTGTCATTTCATTCAGAGTACCGTCTTGTCTACACTACAGTAACTGAAGGATGTGAGCGATGGGTGGTAATCTCCCTTCACATCTACACTTCCTTATACTAATTCTACGAGCCTAAAAATAAGTTGAAAGCCTCACCTTGTATGGCAGTGAAACCGTGCAGCCAGATTTATTGGGAAGGAAGAGAGGTGTCATATTAAATGAAAAAAAATTTCGTAACGAACTTAAAGAGTTGCTGCCACAGACTGTATGAGGAATTTATTACCTGATATTACGACATATGTATAATTAGACCATCTAGGAAACTCAGTAAAGCAGAAAGAATTGCAATGTTATTCAATAAAATTCAAATCATGATACGTAGTACTAGTAAGTGAATCTATGCAACATATGCACTTTGTTTTGTGTTCTTTAGTCATATTGAATTTACAGAAGCATCGGTCAAATTTTGAAATATCTCTAAATATTTTCCCAGAATATTAGTGGCAGGGAAGTGGAGGTGGTTGTGAGTTGAAGCGCATCGAGAATCTTAAATATAGAACTAGGAAATTACTCACTGATGACTCATGGGGAATAACGCACTCTCTTTCCTTGCCTACTACCGTTTTCCCAATTATCCTTTGTCCCTTCACATTGTTATTCCTGTCTTACGAATTACCCTTCTTAATCTCTCCTCTTTCCATCTCCTTCCTTCTGTTCGTCCCTCTCTCCCTCCTTGCCACTTTTCCTTGCCTACAGCGGTTGACTTGACAGTGAATACCGTGGATGCTCTTAACATTGCGTCAGATCTATTGGTTCTCTTGACAGCTGTTAGTATAAATAAATAAATTTTGTGTACTCCTCTTTAATAAAGCTATTACGATATATTTCTATAAGCTTTACGTTCGACTAATGATGAACATTAAATCATTTAGCACATTCGTAGATTCCTGTAAAAAAAATTCTTGGTTTTACATTAAACTTTTTTCAGCTCTATGAGGATTGTCACTATATCTCTATAGACATGGGTACCAGTTTTTAGGTACCTTACCGTTTAACGTCAAATTAATCAAAGAACCAGACGGTGAAAGACCAATAATGTTTTCAATGCCTTTTCTTACTATAGGATGCTGCATTTCTATTAGTAATATATGAGCATTCCTATCAGGTTTTAACAGCAGGAATTCCTTATAGTGCTTACAGACGCTACGGGAAGGTAGTAGGAAAGGATGATCAACTTTTTTGTGAAAGTGAAATGACAAGAATCGTCTAATTACTTAACTTTACTTGTTAGTGATAGATTCACGTTATAGTCTCTTGCATGTTTTCCAACTTTATATTAACTTATTCCATGACTTTGACGGGCTGCCCTAACGAACTCGAAGCACAAGTCAAGATATAAATCCTACGAACCTTGACTTCTGTCTCCGGATAATGCGTCTTGAGATTGAGTATCGAAAGTTGAAGATAATGGCTGAATATAACTGACAGTCCGCCACCTACTCCTGCTGTGTACATATATACATACCTGCCCTCTCACCCACGTCCACACACTCATATATATTCATGCCCACTCCTCCATACTCCCAAGTCCCCTTACCCTGCACACACTCCCTCCACATCCATATTCGTTTTATTATTATTTTTTTTCACTCACGCGCTCTTACTCCATCATTCCCACACATAATAACATGTTCTTAAATATACCTACACCAATGTTCACACCCACTTCCATTCCCACAGTCATACTATTTCTACAGTACACACACACACACACACACACACACACACACACACACACACACACACACACACGCACACACACACACGCACACACACACACACACGCACAAACACACACACCCCCTTTGCTCTTAACCAATCCACTCCAACACCTTCAGTCTAATATACAATAATGACCGCATGATTATATGCAATCTGGGGCTCCTAATTGGTTAAGATTTGCACATACTAAAGACATGCTTTGTAATTTGATCGCGAATGGATTTAACGAAACCAGAGTTTTTAGAGGAACTTTTACAGCATTTTCACACTCAGCCAGGACTGAAAATTACATCCTTTGATAATAAGCAATGATTTATAGAGTAATTTGGTGTGAGTGTAAAAAATGGCTTGAATATAGTTAAATTCTATTCTTAAATTTACTTCAAAAATTGGAGGATTGGGCGAAAATGGACCGGTGTTCCTGATTAACGAGATTGCTACACCAAGAATTTGAGTTTGCAATAATGGGTACTGAAGGATTACTGGTGTGAAAGCAATGTTCGTTAGTTTTGCAGTTTTCTCCAAGTAAATAAAAAAGATAAAGGAAAATAGCAAAGGTTAGCCTCCATCTTCGCTTCTCTGACGTAGATAAAAGTATTGTATGATCTATGTATGCATTCCAGTTCAGAGTTGTACCACCTTCAATTTGAGAACTCACAGTGCATTTTTTCCTATTTAAGTTCCTGTTAATTTGAGGCGACTTACAGTACATTCACACCAAGTCTCACACTCAGATCTGTGACTCACTGTATCATATCTACGTTCACCCATACATAAACAAGCACAAATTCACCTACACAAAATCTCATACCCAGGCCACCCTATATAATAAACAATTACATGCAGTCACACATATACTTCTCCCACCTACACACACCCGTACATGAAAGAACCCAACTCTAGCAACAACATCGTGTCTTGCATTGGTCAGCAGTAATCATCACCTCATCCGTTCCTACTTCAACAGTCATTTCAACAATCACTCTTTTCCTTCCGTACGTAGTCACATCACATATTCTGCCCCACTTCCGTATACTTCCATCCTCTCCCACACACCCACACCCGACCGCCCACACACGCCCTGTTCAACTTTCAAATGGCTTTTTAGTGAACAATTTTATGATCAGTTTTTACCCTGAGCCAGACTAGCATACTGATAACATAGGGCTTTGTTACTGCACTGCCGGCACCCCACGACCCTACCCTTTCCCTCCCACCTCTCGCAGCCTCTGTCGCGAACAAGCTTACTTACACCATCGCTTTCTCTCATACTAAGTTTTCATCTCCAACTTGTTTTTTTTATCACTGTCCTTTATACCTACATACTGTTTGTCACTTTCAATTAAGCTCTCCTTCTGTTTGTTTTGTTTTTATAATGGGTAAAATAAGCTCTAAGGGCAAGACTCCTGCTTTAAGTTTTGCATGTGCAGTCAACATGTCAAGAAATATCCCTCGTATCTTCACCGACTCATACCAAAAAGTAGAAAACGCCTGATCGTATTACAATTTGCTGTGAGTAGTGGCTTGGCTGCCCTCTTCAGACAGAGACGTGTATAAATATGATGTCGTCATTTAATAAGGCAGAAGGAAGTAACCAACAGTTTGTAATCCTACTACCTCCATCTAGTGCGAAAAATGTGACGCAGACAACAGGTCAGAGCCTTACTCAGTAGGAACGAGGCACTGGAAGAGTCAAAGGCTACTAACACTTGTAGTGTACCCTAAAAATACTGTAGGCCCATTTTCTTTGTTAACCATTATCTGCCTGCCCTGTATTGTTATTCCTTTACCATTACTTTCCTTCGTCTATGTAATTTCTTTCAGCATTTTCTCTTTACCATATTATGTCATATCATTGTCTGTATACTCTTACCAAATTTCATATGTACAAATTATGTATTATAGATTTATTAGCATAAAATACTTTTATCTATGTTAACGTCATGTCTGTCGCAACCTGTACATAAATAATAACTTGTTTTTACATTAAACCAATTGGGAACTATTCACTGCATCTCTCTCTCTACCTTGAGCACATTACACAAAGAGAATTGTAGACAACACTCCCCTGAGAGAGTAAATAGACACTAGCTTCTAAGGTTGAGCAGCTGTAGTGGAGAAAACCGGACCAAGGCCCCTGCACAGGAGTCATCTTTAGTAGCACAACACATAGTTGGTGACTACACGAACCCTCGCCAACAAGTGGTGACCCCCGGAGTGCTGCTGCAGCCTCACCATCAAGTGGTGACCATCGGAGTGCAGCTACTGCGTCACCGACAAGTGGTGACCCTCGGCGTGCTGCTACAAGCTTCACCAACAAGTGGTGACCTCCTGAAGAAGGCAGCTGCAGCAGTCTACAAGAACGCCTTCGCCCTACAGTCACTGTCAAGTAGTGACCTGGAGTGTTGCTGCTACTCCATTATAATCAACATTAACGCCTTTGCCTGGCAGTCACCATCAAGAGGTGACTTACTCAAGTTGCTACCTCTCCTGTGCAGCTGTTGCTCCCACTACTGTCCATCCTATCTACTGTACATTGTCGCTGTGAAACCCTGAGGCAACACCAGTCCACATCAGCCATCTGTAAGCCTCCAACTACACTGTTGCTGCCTACAGTCCAACACCTATACACCACTGGTCCTCGCAGCAGTCTAGCTACCAGCAACAGTGCCTCACCTTGGACCACAGTGCATCACCTAAGATTGCGGTGTATCACCTGAGATTGCAGTGTCTCACCTTGGATTGCAGCGCCTCACCTTGGACTACAGCGCCTCACCTTGGACTACAGCGCCTCACCTTGGACTACAGCGCCTCACCTTGGATTACAGTGCCTCGCCTTGGATTACAGTGCTTCGCCTTGGATTACAGTGCTTCGCCTAGGATTACAGTGCTTCGCCTTGGATTACAGTGCCTCGCCTTGGATTACAGTGCCTCGCCTTGGATTACAGTGCTTCACCCTAGATTACAGTGCTTCACTCTTGAGTTACAGTGTATTGTCGTGTATTATTAGTGCCTTGTGTATGGATACAGTGCCAGTGTATTCAGCATACTCATGTAACTTGGCTAACGCAGCTATCGTGATATCAGGTAACTCTTGTCAGCACTTACACCCTGAGTTCACTGACCAGTATGTCTACTGAGGATCTCTCTAACTCAGGCAACTACACTGCCACTAGTGTAGCCATGAGAGCCCCTGCTTTCTGCAACCAAGACCCCACCATATGGTTCTCAATACTGGAGTGTAGTTTTGCTGCTTCTAACATCAAGAAAAGACTCACTAAATTCTCACATGCCGCAAGCCTGCTACCACCTGAAGTTCTCACTCAAGTGTCTGATGTCATTACTTCAGCCTCAACCTCTGCTACACCCTATGAAGATCTTAAGGCAGCAATTTTAAATCGCCTACAATCATCAGTGGCAGCTCGTCTCCGCGAGTTGCTATCAAGAGAAGAACTTGGTGGAGAGAAGCCTACAGACTTACTACGTCGAATGAAGACACTGCTTGGTGACAAGTACCAGGCCTTTGATAAAGATCTATTCAAACAACTGTTCTATCAACGCCTGCCATCTGACATTCAACGTGCTCTCATCAGTGTGAAAGGCAAGCTGCCACCAGATGAGCTTGCCAATCTTGCAGACGACTACATGGCAACTCTTCCACCTGTATCGGCATCACCAATCTCCTCCATCTCAACACAAGAAAATTCTCAAATTGCCCAGCTTGTCAGTCTAGTTTCCCAACTTACGATGGAAGTCAGCAACATGAAGAAACAAATGAACGACCGCCAAAGTTACCGATCCTCGACGCCAAACCGCCAACACTATCGGTCACGTTCAAGGAGCACTTCTAACCTCTGCTACTACCATCGCAGGTTTATGGATAAGGCTCTCAAGTGTGAAAAGCCCTGCAGCTACACGGCGTCAAACTACAACGGCGAACATTAACGCAGCATAATGTTTGTCATACTCAGTCTGCGCTGCTCCACATCTTTGATCGCCGGTCCCATACCAAGTTCCTGGTAGACACCGGTGCCGACGTTAGTGTCCTCCCTGCTACAACCAGCCAGCGGTCGCTACCTCCTTCTTTGCATCTCTACGCTGCTAATGGTACTAGGATACCTGTATACTCGCGGCAAACAGTGCATCTGGATCTGAACCTTCGCCGCTCTTTTCAATGGACATTCTACGTAGGAGCAGTGTCACAAGCCATCCTTGGTGCTGATTTTCTCCGTCACTTCAACCTGATGGTAGACGTAAGAGGACGAAAATTGATTGACCCACTCACAGATATCTTTGCTAATGCACAGCCAGCACCTGGTGACAGCACACACCTATCTACTATCAACCATGACCACAAGTTTGCTGACCTCCTTAAGTCGTTCCCTATGCTGACACAACCCTACTCATCCAGCATACCTGCCAAGCATAACGTGACTCATCATATAGAGACTACCGGACCCCCAGTGCACGCCAAGGCCCGACGCTTAGCCCCTGAGCGTTACAAGAAAGCCAAAGCCGAGTTCGAATCTCTGATGAGTAAAGGCATTATACGGCCCAGCAGCAGCAACTGGTCATCGGCTCTTCACATTGTGCCTAAGAAGACTGGAGAGATACGACCCTGTGGAGACTACCGTGCCCTCAACTCGCGCACCGTAGAAGATAGATATCCTGTGCCCAACATTCAAGAGTTCACTTCCCAACTCTCAGGTTCTACAATCTTCTCTCGGATCGACCTCATCAAAGCCTTTCATCAGATTCCAGTCCATCCCACTGACATCCCGAAGACGGCCATTATCACACCTTTTGGCATGTTCGAATACGTCCGGATGCCCTTTGGATTGCGGAATGCGGCACAAACGTTTCAACGCTTCATAGACCAGGTCCTTCGAGGTCTACCCTACTGTTTCGCCTACATAGATGACCTTCTCATCGCTAGTCCTGATGAAGCCAGCCACAAACAACACCTCCAAGAAGTCCTCCAGAGACTGCAAGATTATGGCGTCCAAATCAACACAGACAAGTCCGAACTCGGCGTTACATCCCTTGAGTTCCTAGGTCACACAGTCTCTCCAGCAGGCATTGCTCCACTTCCCTCAAAGTGCGAGTCCATCCAGCAGTTTCCCAAGCCGTCTACCCAACACCAGCTCAAGGAGTTCCTTGGGATGGTTAATTACTATAACCGCTTCATTCCACACTGCTCACTCCTACTACGACCATTGTACGCCATGATCAAACCTTGCAAGAGAGGTCAATCTGTTACCCTCATCTGGACTGAAGAAGCAGAAGCGGCCTTCCTATCAACAAAACAAGCCCTCAGTGACGCTGCCACGCTGTCTTTCCCTGCACCAGACGCAGAAACTTCAATTGCTACAGACGCCTCAAACATTGGTGTTGGTGCAGTCCTACAACAGCGTGTCGGTACATATTGGAAGCCAATTGCCTTCTTTTCCAAGAAACTCACCCCGACAGAGTCAAAGTACAGCGCCTATGACAGAGAGCTACTTGCCATCTTCAAAGCTGTCAAGCGTTTTCGCTACTTCATCGAGGGACGCAGTTTCCACATCTACACTGACCACAAGCCACTCACTACAACATTTCTCAGAAACAAAGACTCTTACACACCACGACAAATGCACCACATGGACTACATTGCCCAGTTTACTACTGATCTACGATACGTCAAAGGTGCCGACAATGCCCCAGCTGATGCCCTCTCTCGAAACATCAGTACTGTAATATCTTCTCCCATCGACTATGCCACCATTGCTGCTGATCAAGTCGGTGACGCTGAGCTACAGCGACTGTTGGATAACCCTGCACTACAAATGAAGAAGATCACACTTCCAGACACCCAGGTCACACTGTACGCTGACACCTCTACAGACACTCTCCGTCCATACGTACCAGAGAAACATCGACACCAGCTCTTCAAGAAGTTACATGACCTCTCTCACCCTGGAATCCGTGCCTCGCACCAGATGATGTCTTCCCGCTTCATATGGGAAGGCATAAATAAGAACGTCAGACACTGGGCACGCACATGTATACAATGTCAAGCTTCCAAAGTCACACGCCATACACACTCTCCTGCAGCCACCTTTACACCAGTCACCGAGAGATTTGACCATGTCCACATAGACCTCGTTGGCCCACTTCCGTACTCCAATGGCTATCGATATCTACTCACCTGTGTGGACCGCTTCACTCGCTGGCCTGAAGCTGCACCTCTTGCCAACATCACCACAGATACGGTTGCACGTGCCTTCATCGCAACATGGGTATCCAGGTTTGGTGTGCCTCTCAGCCTTACTTCCGACCGTGGTGGTCAGTTTGAGTCGAGTGTATGGAATAAGGTCATGATACTCCTTGGCATCCGTCGATACAGGACCGCCAGCTATCACCCACAGGCCAACGGAACGGTTGAACGATTCCACCGCCAGCTGAAATCTTCCCTGGCAGCTTCAGCCCAGAGAGAAGATTGGTCACTAGCACTACCTCTTGTCCTCCTTGGCATCAGAACTTCACTCAAGACGGATCTGCACAACTCCTCTGCTGAGCTCGTATATGGTTCTACGCTCAGGCTCCCAGGTGAGCTTCTCTCTGCCACACCAGACCCCGAGCCTTGCAGCGTTCAGGACTTTGCAACACACCTGAAAAATGCCATGAAGTGCCTCCAGCCAGTGCAGCCTCGTACGTCCAACACGAAGACCTTCGTTCACCAGGACCTGGAAGCCTGCACACACGTCTTTGTCAGAGTCGATGCAGTCAAAAGGCCCCTTCAGCAACCATATCAGGGCCCCTTCCGAGTAGTTCGCAGGACGAGGAAGAACTTCACCATCGACAAACATGGTTCTCAAGATGTTGTGGCCGTAGACCGAGTCAAGCCTGCTTATATCCTGAATCCTGACCAGATGCTACAAGCAGTCCAAGTGACTGTTCCTCCAACTAATGCTGAAAACAACGAAGTACGACACACAAGAGTATCGTTCCTCCTTCCTCGAAACTAGGGGGGGAGTATTGTAGTGTACCCTAAAAATACTGTAGGCCCATTTTCTTTGTTAACCATTATCTGCCTGCCCTGTATTGTTATTCCTTTACCATTACTTTCCTTCGTCTATGTAATTTCTTTCAGCATTTTCTCTTTACCATATTATGTCATATCATTGTCTGTATACTCTTACCAAATTTCATATGTACAAATTATGTATTATAGATTTATTAGCATAAAATACTTTTATCTATGTTAACGTCATGTCTGTCGCAACCTGTACATAAATAATAACTTGTTTTTACATTAAACCAATTGGGAACTATTCACTGCATCTCTCTCTCTACCTTGAGCACATTACACAAAGAGAATTGTAGACAACACTCCCCTGAGAGAGTAAATAGACACTAGCTCCTAAGGTTGAGCAGCTGTAGTGGAGAAAACCGGACCAAGGCCCCTGCACAGGAGTCATCTTTAGTAGCACAACACATAGTTGGTGACTACACGAACCCTCGCCAACACACTCTCCAGTCCCGAGGCTGAAATAAAAAAATAAACAAACAAGTCTTGCCATTACTGTCTCCTGCCTCCTTTCTCTCTCACTTTTTCTTGCTTTGTCTTTTTATCTGACTGTCTTTCTTCCTCCTAATTTCACCTTTCTCTTTTGCTTAATCTTGCATACATTTTCGCACACTTTCGCCCGCTATTGACACCTCTTATTACTTGAAACTCTCACAACACCTGTTCTGTCCCTGAGTACTGATGCTGATTACTGCTGAGTCACAACGGATGCTGAGCAAGGTTCGAGTCTTTGCGTTTTTCAGAAATTGTCAGATGTGCATTACAGAGAAAGTTGGAAACGAAAATTAAACTATATAAAAGCGAAATTAAATTATACAAGTGATTCAGTGAAACTAAATATCTATAATACACTATATGATTAAGCTTAGTAATAAATATAACAAAATATACTATATTGTGTAGCCTAGTAATATAAATATACATACCGGTAATACACTAAACTGTTTGCCTAGTTATAAAAAAATATCCTTATACACTATACTGCCTAATCTAATAATAATACATTCGATATTAATCATACATATATAATATGCCCCCGTTTCTGGTGACCTTTAGTTAGCTTTTAATTTACTCAGTTGTGTCTTGGACCCACATTCTTTATATATATTATACTAAGTCCGTCCTGTCCTTATGTTCTCTGTCAGGATCATCCAGTGTGTTCCTTCTTTCAATGCCGTTGTTTGCTATTTCCCCAACATGACATAACCGAAAAGATGACATCATTAGTCCTTGGCCAGTACGACCATCCCTAGCATGACCACCTGCCCCGGCTTAGAACCAGCAGCCGGGCGGACGCTGTGGTGGGTCCACCTGCTTAACCACCAGTTTTTGTACCATCTTGTTCGGTGACGCAGGTGTGCACAGAGCATTTGTCGACAGGTGTGGTTAATGGTCCGAGTGAGGGCAGGCTGGGATATTCCTTTTAGTCAACAGAAAAAATGCGAGTAATGATACACTGCGAAAAGTGATTGGTTTTCCAAAGGCTCTGGGGTGAATGAGGAGATCCGGTAGTCTGCCTCTTTTGTTAAGAGGACAAGTAATTGGGTAACTGCGAAAGACACGATTTTGGGGTGAGACGAAAGGTATAAATAACCTTATATTGATTATAATCTGTGATGAAAATATAAGTTTACAAGACTGTGTATTCGGAACTGTCTTAGCGTATCAAGTAAAACTGCTGGCACATTATTATTAATATATTATCGAAAAATTATCAATTTCCATTTGATTACTTTGTAAAAGTTAAACTTTGCTGTGATGATTCGAAACCGCCGTTCTGATCAGCGACGTGGCTCAACAAGCATCCTCCCATATGTGAGAATTCAGATATAAATAAAGAAAATTGCAGCGAATTTGATTTTCACTCATATATGACAAAAAAAATATTAATGGAACAAATTCGTTTGTCTCCACTTTAGTACTACTGTAATATTGTGTTGTGTTGTTGGTTTAGCATTTGTCTGCAACACTCCACTCCCATCCTCTAACAACATTAATTACTGTGCCGGAAACAATGGCGTGTTTACCTGCCGCTGGTGACGTCAGACGAGTACCTTAATTATCCCCTCCACACCTGAGTCACTTGCTCACCTCTGAGTCACGCTAACTGGAGTAAACTTGTTGGACAACACGAGCACTAATGCACTAATGGAGAGACTGAATAAAATGAAGTAAATAGAGGAATGCTACAATTACAATGCATTTGTAGCGGGGTGCTACATTAGTCTCCTGGTGAGGTTTGAAAGGAGACTAAGAGATCGTGGGTTTTAATCTGTTTATTCATACAGGTTACAAATGGTATATAAGATTTTAGAGTGAACCTGAAATACATGAATAAAAGGATTCCTGCCTGCTACACTATTAGAACCCATCAGGCGAGAGGGCCGATGCTTGTGGCGGATAGCTGATTCTAGCCGCCACACATTTTAGCCTTACTGTTGTTATACATGCAGGGAGAATGAGTTTCGTTAAATGAGGCTTGAATTTATGAAGGAATTACGGTTCCCGCTTCAAACGGATGTATTTCTGTCAACTATGTGATTGTAACAGAGTTCATTACCGAAGTCAACAAATTTACTATAATAATTAAGTTGCATTGATAACAAAGCGGTGATATGTAATTCTCATGATAAAAAGTAAAAGGAAGTATATAAATAAATCATGTTCCTGGGTAAAGTTGTGTGTGTGTGTGTGTGTGTGTGTGTGTGTGTGTGTGTGAGAGAGAGAGAGAGAGAGCGAGAGAGAGAGAGAGAGAGAGAGAGTAAGGTAAGGAAGGTTGAGTGAAGTGGTGGCCATATAAAGAGGGCCAACTAAGGGTGGATCGTGACCACTGTGGCTATCAGACTGGAGGACGACAAGAAAAAAGTCACCCCGTTTGTTAACTCACCCGTGTGTTACATGTTGTATGAGGGTCATCAGTTGTGAGAGAACTGAAGGATTAGTCATTCCTCCAAAGCCTTCCTGGAAACAGACTCCACCCCCCCCCCCATTAAATTAATTAAAAATAAGTTGTGTAGCATGGTTTCATCGACTATATTCCAAGTCCCAACAATGGTATAATTCCAAAGTCTCCGACGCTTTATGGTTGTAGGAATTCCATAAACCCAGTAGTTACAAGTGAGGCGTTGCCCATTTACTCACCTGTCAAAAAATAATCGGGATGTGGTGATGTGTATAATGATATCATGAAATAGATTCTAATAAGATTACTTTTGCTATACCACCTCGTCGTCGGTGATGGTCAATCTCGCAGCAGGACTCTTTGGTAGTTATATAAGTTACTAGAATCTCACCAAGCAAATACACTGGGTCATAACACCAAAGCAACATGAAGGGCTGAAGATATAGATATGAGTTTCTGTGTCCTAGACATATCATGAACTTACGTTAACCATTATCTTCAATGTATTGCTTGAGAGGGCGTTTCTCGGAGTCGAAAAACACATAATAATGGGCTATTTTTCAGGATTCTTCCTGTAATGATATGAGTGTGTGCTTTGTGATACATTCTATATGGTCACAGTAAATAATGGTACAGATATAATGGCCTATAGTCACCTATATGTGAATGCTGTAAAACCACCCACCTACATCGAATGCCCTTTTTTCTATCTGCCATGACGGTCTCTGAGGAGTTTATCGGAATGACCGAGTACTTTATATGAACCCTAAAGCTGTCACCGTCAAAAGGAAGTCCACTACAGTCCACACGTTACTTCAGGACAACGTCGGATGGACACTGAACTCATCAGCTTAACAAGTCCGGCAGTGTGGACTGAACCATGCTCTGCTCACTAGGTGGCCACTCACGTCCTCACCAACACTCTCTCAACTCTCTGCCTGTCCCTTACATTATACAGGTGCTCATTATTACGCACGCACACTACAAGTCTTACGTTGGCCAGCACAAACATACTACCCAAAGAAAGGGGGGCGAGGGATGAACCACCACCTGTTTCCCGTAGCGATAAATACTTCAGCTTTACGTTTACATAATGGCCAGTTGGAAGGTGATAGTAATTTTCACGTCCTACTTCAAATATTTTATCTAATCTCACTTGATATACAAGGCTAATAGTAGAGTTTAAAATAACGTTAGATAATTTTATGCTTGGCGCCTTAAAACGCTGTCTAAATTTCCTGCCAATTCATATGACCATTTGAGATATTCGTTATGATATTATTGTGAATTTTCTTGTTATATTCTTCATACGCAAAAACCTCCCATGATTCTGAAAAAAAAAATTCATAGGCTTCCATTTCCAAGGTTATATCTCAGTATTACCATGAAAAATCTGCTCGTTATGATAATTTTATGTAGTAAATCAGTGGATATCCATGATCATAGATTTTCTCCAATACTAAAGTTACTCAGGCTGTGGCAACACGAACTTACTCTTAAGTAAAAGTTACTGGACCTAAGCCTGTGTAACTATTAAGGTTAAAAGCGTCAT
>JAWZYT010001961.1:185000-217500 GCA_034508575.1 Petrolisthes manimaculis
AGAAAAAAGCACCCTCTGGCTCGTCTTACTAATAGTCAGGGCTTCACCAAGGAAGTGCACACTATCTTACCGCATTGTATATGTGTGTATGAATGGTGAGTGTATTGCTGGGTGGTGAAGGGGATGAGGTTTGTCTAATAATTTTCCTAACAAAGGTCGGACTAGTTACCCGAAATGGTTTACATAAAGATTGCACATAACTAAGGGAAACCCGGATGTCTTAGAATAACTTACGGGTCAGGAAGGTAGGGCAAGTTACACACACTTGTCAATATCAGAAAGTATCAAAGTGGCTTCCCCTCGGCCTGTCCTCGGGAATATTCTCAAACATCTGTCCCAGCGAACCTTCATTTATTTACTAATGATTAAAACGACTGGGTAGAATACAAAAATACATAGCTGCCAGGTGTTGTGTTGGGTGGAGCGTTGACCACAGTGGTTTTCATAACATTTGCACAGCCACTCTTAAAATAAACGGGACTCAAGCAAGAATTTCTGCAACTTGTTGTTTTCCAGTGCTAGCAATCACTCTGTGTCTCGGTGAAGAAAATAGATGGCTTTTATTTTATGAGCGAACTTCCCTTTTATAGCTGTGGTGTTCCTTGTCTTTCTCTGCCATTATCTTTTTGTTTTTGTTTCTTTTGTTTTCACGTACTTATGGCCATTATGGTACTTTCTTAATCTTGCCACTTTCAATCTTTTAGTATCGTCTAAACCACTCATTATTCTTCACTTCTTGTTATTTCATTCTGCATAATCAACTATTACTATGTCACCTCACCTTTTCAAAAAAAGGTTCTATTGGCTCTGATGGTTATCCACAACTACCGTAATGTCATCACCAAACCACTAATTTTCCCTTACCCTCTCAGCTTTTTTCCTCACCCACAGTTTTGAATTACTTTGCAATAAGTACTCTACGCTCTTCTGTTTTTGAATATGTATACTGCCTTCTGTTTGATCTGCCATGTCTTGAATCCTAACTACTTCCATTTTTGTGCTTGCATAATACTGTACTGTACCAGCTCCTTGTTTAACTTGTTCTATTATCAACCTTATGCTTCCTTTGAATAGCAACTACATGTCCTACCTGCCCTTCGGTCTAGTCCCATCCTGCAACTTATACCAACCAATGCTTTCCTTCTGGTGAGTGAGGTGCCTGGTGGAAGTGACCGCCCGGGGAGGGGGGGGGAGGGACGTGGCCATCACTCAGCGCCAGGTCTCACCGTAACGACGCCGCTTCATTCTCCTCAGTATTAATGTATCTTTAACACTCGACTCCTGCCTGCCTGTCTCTCTGTCTGCCTGCCTGAGCTCTGGTGCCTCCCCATGTTATTTTATTCTCTCTTTTTCTTCTGCCTGCCTGCCTATTTCTCTGTCTGCCTGCCTGCCTGTCTGCCAGCCTGCCTGAGCCCTGGTGCCTCCCCATGTTATTATATTCTCTCTTTTTCTTCTGCCAGCCTGCCTCTTCTTTCCTTTTCTGCTTTCTTCCTCCAATTAGCCTACTCTCTGGTTCCTCCCAATTTTTTTTCTTCCTTTTTTTTTTTACTTCCTGCTTCCTTTTGCATGTCTCTTTCTGCTGGCTATAGATATATACCCTTTCCCAGCTTTAATCCTCCTCCCTGTTTCCCTTCTGGTACTTCCCCATAATATGTTATCTTTCATTCTATTCTTCCTTTCCATTTCCATCTCCTTCTTCTGACTTTCCTTACACTCCTTTACCTCCTTCTGCTAACTCTCCTTGCACTCCTTTATCTCCTTCTGCTGCCTCTCCTTGCACTCCTTTACTTCCTTCTGCTGCCTACCTCCTGCTGCCACACATTTAATCGGACCTTTCGCTGCCTGACTCCTCTCTCTACCGACTACCCATTGTACCTCCTGTTTTCCAACTCACAAGCTTTCTACCTCCCGCCTCCTGCCTGCCTCACTGTCAACTAAATTAAAACTTTTTTTTTTACCCCAGCTCAGTTTTACAGCAAACAACCAAGAATAAAAACTTTTTAAAAACAATTCCTTGCTGCATCACTCGAATATTTAACAATAAAAGTGTTGTTTATGAGTGAATGTATATTATATACCATAAACAACTTTTATCCTGTGTTTATGTGTGACTCGTATTTTTTTCTCTTAACAATAAAGATTCTTGAGGTTGCATGCCTTTACCTTGGGCAGGCAACTGCTTAGCGAACTTTTTTAAACGTTTAATTTCATTCAGTTTTAATAATTATTTAATGGTGTATAAGATTACCATACCTTCGAAATAGTATTTTTGACCTGGTCAAAAGTGAGATCTATTGGTTTCAGTCATAGAACCACAAAGTTATGTATTAATTAATAACTGTTAAAAGGTAATAAAAAAAATTGAGGACTGTGGCACATGGAACCTCACAATATACATATTATATGGATAAGTGCAGAGAATTTAACACCAACATATTTTTCCCGGACATCATGTTGTCCAAGGCTCTGTCGGGCTACCATTAATTAATTAGTTATTAAAAAAATCTTTTATAATGCTTATTTTCTTCCATACCACGTATAAATGAAACCCTGTTACATGAGAAGCACACTATACGTACGTATATTTCTGTGAAAATAGATAATTATTTATGAATTGCTTTTGTCAACATCATTTAATATCATAAACATCAATAAAGAAATGTCAACGATCGTGTTCTGCTGGTTGTAATAATATTTCCCACCATATCGATCCGAAATCGTAGTACGGCTGGTGTGATATATCTGCACTCACTTCATATAATATATTAGACATTACAACATTGACTTCATCACTAATTTCACTTGCTCGGATCAACCTCTCTCCATGCACTGTACTTGAAACTCCTTCAGCCCCATCCAGTATTATTCTGCCCTCTCTCCTCCACTTAGCCTCCTGAACAACCTTAGTGCCTTAGGCATATTCGTGTTATTCGTAATTGGCGGCTTCCCTCAAGGCCAAGAAAGATGCCTTGGCTCCCTTGTAGGTGACGCACAAAGCCTACTGACGAAAAGGCTCAATGTGTCTTGTTGAGTTGTACAGTACGTGTCCATCAGGGCGTGACGAGGATAAATAATTGAAGGAGAAGCAAAAGAGAAGCTGAGGAGCTCGGAAGAAGAGGAATAGGAGAACTGATGTGGAGATAATGTAGTGTTGACAGTGATACTGTAGGTTGGTGTGACACTGTGGGTTGAAAATCCGGTGCAAGATGTAATTTCATCTCTTCATTAAAATTTTGATGATACTGAATTCTTCACCCATGTCTTTAACCTCATTCTGGCAAACTTTTCTGCCATTAACACTCTTCTATTGTTTTTCCTTCCTAGTTATCGTCTATTTGGAACTTTAGTGAAACGTTTACTGCTGCGCTAGATAAATCACATGTTGATGATAGAAACTGACACAAAGCTTCAATTATCAAGCTGCCCTCATCGATCTCTATCCACTCCTCTGCACCTTTATCTCGACAGGAGATACTTCGTCTACTGTAGCCTGGGTGGCTGGTGGGTTACCAGTCCATGACGGTAATATAAAGGTAACGTTGAGTTAGAGCCACCTGAGACACCTGTAACATGATGGCTGTATAACATGACACCGAGTAACAACCAACAATCTGGTCAGCTGTAAGTTATCAATACTGATGTTTATACCCAAATAATGATAACCTGATGTACAGTTTCAGAGTCGCGGTTTATGGGTTCCGCTCCTGGACACGTTAGCCTAATTGTCTGTTACTAATGGAGGGAGAGAGAGGAAGGAGGAGGGAGGGAGGGACGGTGGTCGTGGGTGGCGGTGACTACTATCCTGGGCAGCCCTCAGAAGGTTCTTGTCCACAATCTAAAGAGGTTTAGTGACTTACTGATTCTCACGTTGGAGTGTTTTCCTCGTCGATCCTACAATAATCCACAACGATATATCTGACCCTTATCGTACATTTATCACAGAGATTCCATTCTTTTTTTGGCTTCGCATACTGTAGATGTTATTCAGTTTGATGTCTGCCTTATACGTCTCTTGTTCTATTGTTCGACTCCAGTTTTTCCATTTCATATCATCTGTTGTATTATTCGACTACAACATTGTCTTTGAAAGCCTCACTTGCCAGAGTTCGATCCCTGGTTGGGGTTCTCCCTGATATCAATAATTTTTACTTGATGAAAGTAGGGGTGGAAAATATGCTTGCCTAGACGTTAACAAAGAACAGTAACAAGAGATGAAACTGAGGGGGAAAAACTCTTAACATCTTATATTGCCTTACTATTGTGTGTATGTCTCTTGGTAGACCTTAGCCAGATCATACCATGCGAGCTGAACTGCTCGAACTGTCAAAAAACAAATAATCAAGCTCGCGTTGCTCTTCTTCTCATATTCTGTACATGTAGTCCAGTCCAAGTACAGGAAATGATTATGGGAAATGCAGGCCATAAAGACCTTTACATCAAGGTGAACTGTTTACCTTAAAATCCGTTTAGAGCATTTGTATTCCACTAACATTTGTATGTGTTCATCATTCATACATGCAAAGACAACATTAATAAGCATTTCTCGTTTGTTCAAATTTTATAAATGATAGTCATTTCTATTACTTATCTTGTTTGCGCGCCTGTCCTCATTCTTCTCTGAAATTTACTGGTATACCGTTTGGGGAAATTTACCAGCCAGACTTGAACGAACACAGATCTTATTGATGGGACATCTTAATGGCAGCGTCTAAAAGCCATAATGATATTTTTTTTTTCTCTTTCTCCCATACGGATTACTTCACTCCACGGAGTTGATGCATCTTGAGGTAAAACTACAAGAAGATCTTAATGTACCGAATACCATATATTGACGATATGTCTTCTCTCAAAAAAATTCCTCTAATTTAACTCTGAACGATTCCCACCTAATCTTCCATTTTAGTCCATTTCTGACCTGCTTATGCCTACGATCATCCTCTATCATCTGACAGCTTTCTTTCTGCTGAAAATATATGTTTTGATCCAATTACTCAGGAGATGGGTGACCTCCTCTAATTATTGCCCTCATTCCCCTGCTCTTTTGTTTATATATATATATATTTTTTCATATATTCTATGCTGCAAAAATAGTATCACGAAATTCTTCCCATTGGTCAGTGTGGTCTCGGTCAGGGGCGTTCTTTAACCCTCCTATCTGATACATGGTCATTCTCTATTCTGAGCTTTGGTGAGGTTTTCACTATTACACTCGACACATTAAAAGCTTCTAATTGAGTGTGGCACAGTTTTAATAACAAGCTACTTTTATTTGGTTTTTATCCTTTCCTTTGTTTTTTTACCTTCACATTATTTTCTAGCTTTTCTTTACTTACAATTGTAGATTATCTCTGCTCTTTCTCTAAGGCTATAAACAATGTTGTTTACTCATTTTCTTTTCAACAATTATTGTATTTTTATTTCCTCCCCTCTCCACTAATATGCTGATAATTTCACTCTACATCACTTCACCAAATTTGAATATCGTTCATTCCCACTCCTTCTTATCACATTATGTGATGATGCAGCGGCCCATCTTACCTCTGACTCAAGCCTAATCGCTGACTGGTGCAGACAAAACTTTGTGGTTTTCAGGGCTTATAAAACGTAGATCCTGTATCTTTTAACTCGGTCTAATTTTCCAAATAAATATTCCCTCTTCTTGACCGACACATAACTGAATCTTTCATTTTCTTTTAATATCATTGGTGTTTCTTTCTCTTTCACTCCTGCTGCCTCCTTCTCTTTGAGCTTTACATAGTGTACTCACTACTACTTCAGTGTTAATCCTAAGCTTTATCTAAATGTTAATCCCAACACACATCTTCCTGCTAACCTTTACTTTCAACCAAACTTCCTGCTGACTCCTACTCCAAACTATCCTCCTCACCCCCATCACTCGTCGTACTTATCCTGCAGGCTCAGTCTATCTTGTGACGTCACATCTTTTTAGTTCAATAGTCAGTGATTGTGGCTCTCTTACTGTATTATATGTAGGTTATCAGTATATACGGTTTTATCCGAGACAGTAATAATAGATACCCTAAAGCTTTGCAATTCTGATATAACATCAACACATAATTTTCTGTGTATTTATAGAATGAAGTGGTCTCAGTCCTGTGGTTAGGTTTCCCTTTAAAGTGTTCCTCCTGCCACTGAGAGTTATTCTAAAATCTATTTAAAAGCAGTTTAGGTTGGGGTTGTATGACGGGCGCCGCGGGGTGAAAGTCCAGGGGATAATTGCCCGGGTACGACCCACTAGTGTTGAGTTCATTATGAATTAACTACTTCCCTGGGGAATCACATGCATAATCACTGCGATTCACACTAATATTGATATTATATGAACTATGATGAGTATCATTTTCTTGTCAATAAACTCGTCAGGCTTCGCTTCAACAGGCAGCAGGAAGTGACAAGAGAGGCCCGGCCACACCTGCAGCACACCTGGTGGTGGCCAGCCAAGAGACGGGCAGGAAGGGCAAGAGACAGGTCAGCGGGCCATTACAAAGAAAGGTAGACTGCGAAGGGAAAAAGACAAATGAAATAATTAAACAAAATCAGCTCTCACTTTAATTACGAATTCTTTTTAACGTTTTTGTTACTACAAAATAATTTATCTGTGATCTTATGCAACAGTTTAATACCTCTAACTGTACAGTTGGCCTTCACTTTTCCCTGTCTTATTACCGTCCTATATTCCTTCACTAATTCTTTACTTAAACCTTTCCTGTCTTTGTAGATTTTCCCCAAGACTCACAAGCATAAATTTGCCCACACCAGAATCCCGCTCTTCCCTGCCTGTATCAAACCTGTTCCTACCCTCTTAAATGCAATAATAGTTATCTATGAAGTACATTTCAGCGGATTTCCCTCCCTGGGACTATGCCAGTTACAAAACTAACCTTACCCTGCACCTACCATTGCCTTGACCAGACTGAATCCTCCCTATTTCCCCTACCATTATAAGCCATGCCTGGCTCATCCTTTCTTAGCCATGTTCCCTGCTTCATATTTTTGTTAAGACCATCATAAAGACATCAATCGTTTTCTAACTTTTTCTTAAATATTTGTTCACCCTCAACGTGTACAGTAGTATCCTCTTTTTCTGCATGTGGTGTTTATGTTCGTCTGTCACATCAGCCTAATGTTCTAATGTTATCAGTCTCTGTCACATACTCCAGTTAGCTGACCAATTGTCTTCCTACCGCTACCACTATAAGTAGTTTCTTAGTTCTGTGTCCCCTTTTGTTGTATTCTTCATATTTGCAATAACTTGATGAATGAGAGATTTAAGTAGTCTGGTTGGATAAAACTGCTATATTCTAGAGTGAAGTGTGAGATGCCTGTAGATCTCCCGATACTTTGCTATGTTGTGGGATAAGAAGTGTTGTATAATTTAAGTCAACTAAAGACGTCTCCTCATTACAGACGTAGACTATACCATGCCATGTTATCTGGACGATGTAGACAGCTGTGGTGAGACCCAAGTGTAAATGAGAAACGTGCGCGTAAGTGGAAGTTTCATGGCAGGGACGGGGTGGGTGACCGTCCTTGGCTGTGCGGGGTGAGGCAGGCAGGGGCCCCGGCAGGAGGGGGCCCGGGGCGGCGGGCGGGCAAGGTCGCCGCCACTCCGCTAAACATCACCATCTTGGGCGACCACCAGCTCAAACCTCACCATATTTGTCCAGCAGTCCTTATAAGCTGCCACGCGGAGGTGTTCCCCGCCAGTAGAAGACCAGGCACGAGGTCAACACTGTGATTTGGCAGGGAGGTTATACGACGTTGGCAGGAAGGAAGTCTGACAGAGCTCTGCTTGTATCAGAAAATATGTAAGACTGTGGCAGGTCGAAAATATATCAGAACCGTGGCTGTAGCAAGCAGGAATGTGTCAATGTTGGCTCTTTGATAAACTGGGAATTATACAAGAATTGTTGGTCTGAGAAGGGTACAGGATTGGAAAGGGTCGCAAAGAGGGATGTCAAGAAATGTTAAAAGGAAGGCTGAGTTGTCAGTGTGGGGATAAACTGGATATAAGACGAAAACAAAAACACTGCACCAGGAAGGAAGAGTCAAAGCAGAGGATAGGAAATGCCAAAGTGGAGGACTAACTCGAATCACTCCTTTGTTAGTATTCTGTTTTTCTAAATCTCCTCCCCTTCCTTCTCTTGCTCCCTCACTCCATTCCTCCCTCCATATAGGCTATAATATTTTTGCCATCTTTCCCTCTAATTTATACTTTCCTTCCCCCTCACCTTCCCTCAAACTCACTATTTACTTCCATCAAGGAATTTACGTTATGGGTTCGGTTTGTTTCTCTGCTCCTTTTTCTATCTGATACTAGAATTACGTCACGAGTTATGTGTGTATTTGATGATAGTTTCGCCAATATTGGGCCTCGTAACTGGCAACAAATGATTAGATGGAAGAAATTTGCATCCAAGCATAATGTTTATACTTTAGATTATAGGGCAAAGAATGAGGGTGAAATATTGGTGGTCTTTTCATGAGCTTTTCACAACATTTAGGGAAGATGATCCGTTGCTCAGGTTTGGAGGAGGTTTTCCGGTATCAGAATAATTTCGTTTTTTCCCGACCTTCCCATCCTCTCAAATTATTTTCATGAACAGCTATTTCTCCTTCTGTTTCACCCCCTCCCCTCTTTTTCTTTCTTTTTTTCTCTTTTCCTATTTTTATTTCCTTCTTCTGCACCATTTTCTCTCAATTCTTCGTTCTTCCAATTCTTCCTTCCCACAAGTGCACTCTTTATCTATTTCAATTTATCCTAATCCTTCACTTCCACATTCGCTCTCATCCTCTCTCTTATTCCTCCTTCTCCCCTTCCCCTTCCACCCTCTCTTTCCTTCTTTATCCATTTCCCCCTGTCACCCCTAATTCAATAAGAGAGAGAGAGAGAGAGAGAGAGAGAGAGAGAGAGAGAGAGAGAGAGAGAGAGAGAGCTATATCAAGCATCCTGGTATGAGTATAAGAAAGAGCTTGTGTGTGCGTGTGTGTATACATGCATGCATTTGGAAGTGTGCATGCTTAGCGTGTATGTATGGGTGTATTTATGTACACGCAAGTCTTTCAGCGAGTGTAATTAATTGAATGAATGTCTGTTCGTGTGTGTTTTTGTGCTTGCGGGTACTCATATTTTTCTCGGTGCGTTTTTTGCTTGTACCTACAGTATGTGTGTGCATTATGTGTGTGCTTATGTCCATGTGTAGGCTATGTCTGGGTAATAGGTGTATGTGTGTGTGTGTGTGTGTGTGTGTGTGTGTGTGTGTGACTGGGTAGGTTGGTGGTAGTGTAAGTTGCTGCTCTTTATCTTAGCCTACTATTATTTTCTAACCTCTTATCTCTGTCCATCCGGTCATTCATTGGCTTTTTGTTATCCTGCCTCTGTGCATTAACTGCTACTCGTTTAACCGCTCATCCATTAAACAAAATTACTCTGTGACAATAATATACTGTACATAGCTATCTCTTTATGTGACTCCTGCAGGGTATTATATAATGTATTATTGTAGTATCTTGCTGAATATAAAAGTCTTCATTCTTTTACTCGATTTTCCTCATAGCCAGGTGGAGCTAAATCGCAGGTGAGGTTTGAAAAATGGCGTAGCTCTGACAAACCACATATAAAACTGCTAGTTAATGACTGTCCTAATGCAGAGTAATGACTGTAGCGGGCGGTCAGTGGCCCTCCACATCCTGCTATACTGTATCAATAGTTTTTCTAGCTATGTCTCCATGCATTATATACTGTACAACTTCGCAATTTTTGGATATTTGTTATTGATTGACACATACATATATGCAATAATAAATGCATACCTAATACATATATAATATATATATATATATATATATATATATATATATATATATATATATATATATATATATATATATATATATATATATATATATATATATAATATAATAATATAATAATATATAATAATATAATATAATAATATATATATATATATATATATATATATATATATATATATATATATATATATATATATATATATATATATATATATATATATATATATATATATATATATAAACATACATACTGTATATACATTCCTGCATGCTGAAGGACATACACAGACATGAAGGTACTAATACACACGCACACACGCACACACACACACACACACACACACACACACACACACACAGAGAGAGAGAGAGAGAGAGAGAGAGAGAGAGAGAGAGAGAGAGAGAGAGAGAGAGAGAAATCTTTGCAAACCTCTAAGCCTGTGTTGAATCTATGACTTGGCATTATCTGTAATAGCCGTGCCTTGTGATTTACTATACTATTATTCCGTATGTATTAACTACATAATGGAAGGTTGATACAACATTTATCTCTAAAAGCTAAAAAAATATGTATATTAAAACAACGTCTCAAATGGAGGTCCATCTTAATTTGTGGTGGTGGGATGCAGTGGTACCGATATCGTAGCACTGGTGTGATGTGTGAGACTTTTAA
Source organism: Petrolisthes manimaculis (assembly GCA_034508575.1). Lineage (NCBI taxonomy): Eukaryota > Metazoa > Arthropoda > Malacostraca > Decapoda > Porcellanidae > Petrolisthes > Petrolisthes manimaculis. The sequence continues at coordinate 195,511 of JAWZYT010001961.1, forward strand.
TATAGCGTTTATGTATAGGAGTATATAAACTACAGTCCGGTGCAGCTGAGAAGAGCAAGATAACCTCCTCCTCCACCACCTACACCACCACCACCACCACCACCTCATCCACCTCCTTCTGCTCCACCACCTACACATACACCTCCTCCTCTTTCACCTCCACCTCCTCCACCACCACCACCACCTCCTCCGCCTCCTGCTCCACCTCCTCCGCCTCCTGCTCCACCACCTACACCTTCGCCTACATCTCCTCCTCCTGCTCCTCCTCCTCCATCACCTCATCCTTTTCATTCTTCAAAATAAAAGCTAACGAGTAAGGGGTAAGATAGTTTGGGTGAGGAGAAGGATGGTTTGGGGTTGTAGTGCGTAGGGAGAGTTGGGTAGGGGTGTAGTGGAGAGAAAGAGCAAGTGAGTTGATGGTGTAGTTTAAAAGAAAAGTTAACTATAGACTGAGTGGGTAATGGGGTGTAAGGGGAAAAAAGGGCAAGTGAAGGGTAGGTAAGTTAGAGGTCTCGTGGGAAGGAAGAACCAGTGAGGAGGGGGTGAGTAGAGATAGAGTAGTCATATGGGATGTGATAGGGTGCTACTTTAATTGTGAGAGAAAAGCAGAACAAAGTTGAGAAGAAATTCAACAAGTGACAAAGGATGATGTCAGAAGAAAATGAGAGAATGCTATGTTTCTTCCTAAGTGTGAACACTTATTAAAAAACAGAAGAGTCTATTACCGTGACACTTAATATGCACAGAGTGAACCACGATAATGACCTTCCCTACTTCTGCCTTTGCTTGCCTATATATCTGTGTTCCGTTGTCCCTTTCCGATTATCATATGAAGAAATAATTGACTCTGTATAATGTATTAACACGAACCTCTGACGTACACTTCTGTCACACAGCTTGGTGGACTGAAGATCACTATCTAGACGTTCAAATCTCCGAAAGCCTGAAGAGGAGCAGAGAAGGAAGTGAAATTGAAGGCAGAGGAAAGAACTGTAGAATTAGAAGGGTTTAGAGGAAATGCATAGAATAATAATATAAATGGTAATACTAGGAATCTATACCTGGACAGTAGTTAGGAAGGTAAAAGATGAATAGGAAGTGGTAGAGAGAATTAACATGGTCAGTTTTAACAAAGGAATACCAACGATAGAAAACAGCAACATACCTATCAGAGGCAATTTTATTTAGTTTGCAGATAGCGGAAAGAATAAGATAGTGTCCTTTAGGAAAATATTATTGAAGCAAGGAATGAAGGCAGACTGGCTTTTTCATCATCTTGCGGCAGTATTGTTAAAAGAGGCAGTCAGTCCTTTCCAGTGCACTGCAGGGCGAGACGTAAGCAGCTCTGTACACCAATGCCTAGATAGAGGCTCGGGGGTGTGTGTACTTCCATTGCGTGGTCGTGAGCGTGAGTGTACTGTTGCCCCTCCACCTGGGCTGCAGGGCGAGGGGCGGGAGTCGTGTGACGTCATCAACCTACCTCTTCAGTTGGGAGGGGCCGGAGGTAGCGGGCGGGGCCACAACTGCACCTGGCGTCTTCCTTTCTATCTTTCATCTCTCTCTCTCTCTCTCTCTCTCTCTCTCTCTCTCTCTCTCTCTCTCTAGGTCCAGAGTAGCTCTAGACGGCACTCTACCCTTTCACCCTTCCCGACTGTCATTAACGCAAGCCACTATTTACTCTTAACTAGGGAACCTTGAGTCTCTCTGGTGAAGGGTCATGTTAACGACCAATGTAGTCGTAGACTTGAAATTTCACACTAAATAATCACAATTGTTGTTATTCCTGAAATCTAAAATGATCCATACACTAACAAAGCAATGAAAGAAGAACATTAACGAAAAATTATTTGCCAGGCGTCAAGCAAAAGCGTTCTGTTCTAATTTACCAGACACGAGACATATAGTAAAATATCAAAAGATTTACAAGCCTCGGTTTGTCATACCTTTGATTACTCAATGAAAGTTGCTGTTGTTGTTGAAGTTCCTCAAGCTGTCTGGCCGAGTAGCCCACCTCAATGATAATGATCATTAATATGGCCCTAAAACTGTTTTTTTTTTTCTAACACCTTTAGCAGTCAGGTCCAGGCCGTCCAGAATCTCATACAGGGATGCAGTTGTTACAATACGACAAGAATAAAACAAAATAAAGAAAAGACTGATGCAACAATAAAGGTTTATTCTCCAAAAACACAAGAACAGAAGAACGCCAATTCTGCCCAACGGTGAAATATCTAATCATACTACACATAAGAGAGGTGTTTTTTTTCTAGCAACCTCGAACATTGATATCAGCTCCTTTGGGTGTGCTCGTGACCCTGGTGGAGAAACGTTGCTCTTAAAGTTTACACCATTAGAATAATAATTATAAAACAGTTTGTGAAACTAGCATGACCACTTTGATCTAGTCCAGTAGTATAACCAATACAAACTCTTGATATTATGTGTGGTCCAATAATTTGCTGTATTACTGACGAGGTCACTGATATTTAGCTGTGACAGCAATTAGAGCACCACATGCCGAAAAGTACCACAAACTCATCCTTGAACTTCGGTGTTGTGCTGTGGTCGCCAGAGCAGCAGAAGAAGAGGAAACAGCATCTGAGCAGACACCTGAGAAGTGTGGGTGGCGGGCGTGGTGTGAGGGAACCGTGACGAGTGCGGGGGCGGGCCTGACTAACTGGGCGGGCCGGGCGGGGCTGAGGGGCGGGACGAGGTGTACTCCAGGGCGACCGTGGGGACCCTCTCTCTTCGCACAGTTGAGTGGCAGCCGCTCGCTCGGCCAGCAGCGTGTAACACTTGCTCTTGCAGCCTCAACCCGGTCGTATCTCAGTGCTCTCTCCAACTCCAGCGGTAAGCTCACCTCTTCTCTATACAGAACTGAAAATATCAAAGGCAACTTCATCCCAAGAGTCGAGAGAGAATAATTTAGTGCTAAAGCCCAGATTTGAGGTGGTCTGGAGCAGTGCTTGTGCAATCTGTGAGGTGAGAACTTGTGCTGTGAAGGGTGAGCAGCTGTGGTGGTGCTGTGGAACAGTAAACACTTGTTGGTGTGACAGTCCTGGTGACCCACACCCTGACGCTCCAGTGACCCTCCACACACCCTCGCCTTCAATCACCATCCAACGGAAAAGGGGAAACTCCACAACCGTGGTTGACATCTCGGAATTATTTTATCTTCCTCCAAAGGATAGCCGAAAATTTAAAGTACGTACACTCCTATTTTCTTTCAACTTATACAAACATTAAAAAGAATTTAGTAAACAAGTATATCAATGTTTTCCTAATGTTTAAGTAAATTCCTTTAATGCATTATTATCATAATTTGTAATTCATCGTATGTTCCTTAATTAATGTCTGGTGACTTCACCTCTGCAGTAGAAAATGAGTCCCACTATCTACCATATTTATCTCCTAGGAAGAGTTGGTTAATAAGATGCATTAGATTTGACAGGACTAATTAGAATAATTGTGGACTGGCCGACACTTGCTATTTTAAGTAACATGTATCATCATGGAAACATATTCAGTTTCAAATCCAAAAATTCTAGGTTCAGTCTTCTGAAACGCAAGTCCCAATGTAATTTAAATATATAACTTTAACTTAATCGTAATTAGATATTTCCATATGGATGGCTTACAGAACTGTAATAAAATACTGCAAACTATTAGCAATAAAGGATGAGGTTCGAAGCTGAGGCTGTGCTCCAGTGTGTGTCATTTGCAATATGAAACATATCTATGAAAAACACTGTTACTGAGATTGTTACATCTACAGCAAAATCCTCATGACTATAAAAATCCCTCCACGCGGTTAGGAAAACTGTTAAATATAACCTACACTCGGTACAGAAATATTTAGAATCCTTTACCTTTATAAGATAAAATAAAACAAACTAAAGAACGGTTCTTGATTTGCAAATAGAAGATTAACAGAGGTCATACATTTGAAAAGCTTTCAAAATTTGGTAACTCTCTGAAATCTACTTTGCTTACAATAGTGTGTGATATGAATGCATTATAGTAATGAAAATATATGTAATTATTAGATACTCCCAGGGAGCCAAGGGTGAAGGTGACAGATGCTAAGCTGATTAATATAGATTAGTGTTTTTTTATTGGACTAGCATCAGTTATGCCTAGTGATGCATAGAACACAATATGAAGTCGAGGATATAATGTAATCTACATCCTTATCGACATAATGCACTTATTTGAAGTTATTTTGTACTCATTACCTGCCACCCGAAGTTGCTTGCTTAATTTCAAAGAAGGAATATTCTGCGGCCTACATCTCTCTTGTGGCAGCTGAATTAAATGAAATGGATGATGCTGTGGGTGGGTGTGGTTTATGTGGGGAAAGTAGGAGTGATGACAGGTACAAACACCACCTCAATGACCCGCCTACACCTGCCCAACTACATCCCTTAAAAGGACAGCTGACAGGACAGAACAAGGAGGGGAGTGAGAAACCCTACGGGATTGCACTGCCACCTTTCACCCTGTGGTCAAGAAGTCACCATATTTTCCCCTTAAGTGTCGTAGTGAAGGAAAGGGTTATATTAATTCCTTCAGTGCATAATTTCTAATCGTGAACTTCGCCGTTGTATATACTAAAAGTAATTAAAATGTTATCCTTCACGTTGATGATTGTGTGCAAGTGATTACTAGACGTGAGGTAACAGGTAAACAGCTACGTACAATATTTATAATGCATCATTATATCAGCAAGGTTTGTTGTTTAACTAAAAATACTTGTAACTAAATAATTATGAGAGAAAGAAGATTAGCTACATCATTGCTTTGGACAGTAATAATCTATTTGTAACTTCTACAGCATCCAAACCTGACCTATTTCAAACACATATTGTCAGCTCACACTTCTACTCTATAATCCTTGTCATCTCTACCCGTTAATAAGTATTAATGCTTACTTGTACTCGGACATAATATTTAGTAACATCATTTTGTGTGTGTGTGTGTGTGTATGTGTGTGTGTGTTTATGTGTCATGTCTCTCCTACCTTATTTATTCTCTTTTCATTTTGTTGTGCAGCGTGCATTCGTGGATATTAAATCCTTTCAGCACCTAGGATTTCGAACAGACGAAGTATTTTTTTATTTTCAGCAATGTTAGGGACATGATGTTAGTGAGGTCATCTAATCTCGGCTGTCATATTATTATCCTTAAAAGTGAAGTGAAAAATGTCATGTCAGCATCTGTATCCCCTCCTTCCTAATCCTTGCTCAACACCCTGGGGTATCTTATCACCTCCACTTCTGACACGTGCCCAAAGTCAGCTGGTGTTGTTTTTGTCGTGTCGCATCCCGTTATCTAATGGTCGCCATATCAACACAGAATCAAATCGAAGTATAGCAAATTATCACCTCACGAACGCTGTGCACTGCTATCGATATGCTCACCAACACACCAGAGAGACAAAACACACAGCGAATTGTCAGTGTGAGGAGCGTCCTATAGAGTGTTTATGGTGTAGGAAAGTCATTAGTAATAGTGATGGGCACGGTAGCAGGAGTCAGGACAGTAGTACTTGACCCTTAACCTCATTCCCACACTAACCCCACTGGCCAGTATATAAAGCAACACAAAAACGGTGGGATGTTCACCAGGATGAGAGATTGGGAGAGGATGATCGAAAGGTGTAGGTGATGGATTGTCTCTTTATAAAATTATAATCTAAGGTACCGTAATCTTCATTAACAAATTATTCCTTTAGGTCATAGCTAATATCATAGAATTTATCCAAATGTCTGTTGTTGCTTATTTCCCTTTGTCTTTTACTGTACACCATATTAATTATTCAACACTTGCTAGAATAATCTTTCTTTGTATACTGTTTGAATGATTTAACACTGTAGCTAGCATAAGTAAATATAATTATACACATGGGTTGAATTATGTAAATACGTTCATTGATGTAACAAGGATAACTTATCATAAAAACAAAACCACCTGGCATGTACAGCAAATATACATGTCAAGTGTATCATAAAAATATTTACGCCCTCACAGGTCAATTAGGTGCATGCATGTATTCGTGTACCATCAATTTTGCACCATAAAAATCAAATCACCAGGCATATATAGCAAATTTTCGATGGCGGGCACAAGTGGGGAACTAATCGCTAATGAGCATGTGAGGAGAAAAGAGCTGTCTCAACACCAGATAAATTACTCTAATCTATCTCTATCTTTCTATCTCTCACACTCTCTTTGTCTTGGTTCTTTCATTGTATCACGCACTTGGATGATCGTAATAATCTGGAAAGGGCAGGTTTTACCTTATTCTTACACAAATATAATTATTACCTATGCTATGTATTTATAATAATGTTCTCACATGTAAGACTAACATATCTAAAATACTTATTAAGTGTTGTAAACGTATAATTAATACACTAGTTGATAGCAAACATAAATGAACATATATTAAAAAAATTATTATCATTATCAAACATTATAAAAATAATATTGATTGCTTTTATGACAGACAGCTATCTCAAACACGTTTGACACAGCGAGGAAATAATTTTGAAAACTCTTAATTAAGTAGTAATAATACTGGGGAGGAAAAAATCAATTACATTTAGACTACAGAAAAACATATAAAGGGGAAGCATGACAATTATTATGATATAAACTTGTGTATTAATTATACTTATACAATTAATGAAAAATCTTTGATATCTTACTCTCTATATATCTATCCATTTACCTCTACTTACATGATTATGGTGCATTGTCTATATACTAATATATATTTATAATTTACTGTACAATATAATTATATACTCGTGAACTGGCCGTTTTAAACATCCTCCAACTTAATCCTACAGAGTGAGTAGACATTGAATATTTTAATAATTACATATAAACCAGTCCTGAGCGATTACTAAGTCATCCTTATGAATCATGCATGATAGAAAATGATGCTCTTCCTACGGGTTGAGTACACAAGGTACTGTACTGTATGTGAGAAGTTGTATCAGCAGCTGACTGGGCCTGATCCATGGGAAGTATTCACCTATTATAACTTACATGACCTTCACAATAAACGAGGCCACAAGCTGTTCCATTGTTCTTCATTAAAAAGTACCTAAACTTTGTGACAGTTGTCTTCTCCAGTGGTTTAAAACTTACAATAAATATTGGTGCCGCGTGTGTCCATCCCATTTTGCTTCATGATAAAAACAACTTAGTGCTTAGTGATGTCAATAGGTTAATTCAGGGGATGTTACTCTATTGTTGGCGAGTAGAAGGCTACTGGTTCCTCCAAGCAATGATAGGAAAAGGGGTAGGATACTACCTCAACAGACAAGAAGGGAATCTGTATTGCAGAGTTTGATGGAATTACTATGACCCTAAGCTGAGGACGTGAGACTCTGTGACTCCCAGGTCCTTTGTTATTTGGTAGTTAGTTAAGAACAATTTATGACTATCGACTGCACGAAGATTATTAAAGGCGGTAAGACGTTGGCAGTTATTTAATTGGAGGCTACTAACTCCTTCAATCTTGCAAACAAAACAGACCATTTATGAATACACATAGGGGAGTCTGTTTTATTGGTTAGTTGGGAGGAATGTATAGTTCCCCATTTCACTAACAACACTGGCCCCTTATGGCAGACTACCACAAAGGACTTAATTGACAGGAAGATGAGTTCTGCGACCACCGCCTAAGTTTATCTTAAATTTACGAAGGTTAATCTAATTTATTTCTATACTGTTGAAGACATATTTATTGCCATGTTCAAGGGGGCAGTGTGGGGTCAGCAGAGAAAGGCCTTTGTCTTGCACGGGTGTAGTAATGACTGCAGCTGATTGGTAATTAGGGGAGGCCGCTCTTGATGTCAGTTTTCCCGTGATAAACACTATATCTGATGGAAGAACAATGGAACAGCCAAGGTCAGAGGTAGTAATAGCGTTTGGTTAGTTGTACATCCGAGTTCGCCATACATTTATCGACAAAGTTACCGTAATGAATGGTTCAGTGCTGAATTTAAGGCCCCCCACCCCAACAAAAAATATCAACAGCATTTTAGGAAAGTCATGGATTGACGCTGTCATAATTCCTAAGCATGAATGTTAAGATTTAAACCATAATTAATTGTTATCAATTATTTTTTTATGCTGATTTGTGTGTGTATGTGTGTGTGCGTGTGTGTATGTTTGTGTGTACAAGCCTGGAATACGACTGGCTAAGAGAGACCAGAAACAGGTGTGGGTAGGTAGGGGCTAACACCCGTAGTTTAAAAAAAATTGAGGGCCCTTACTAAAGCTCTGTGAATCCTCCAAAATAATCCAGGCCACAGAACCCTTCAGCATTTCTAATTGGGAATCTGTTGCCTAGAGTAGTTTAGAGAATTCATAGAGCTCCAGTAAGGGCCCTCAATTTTTTTAAACTAACGGCGTAAGAGCCAGAGGGAGGGAGGTGTGAATGGTGGCAGGATGTAAAGTGGAGGAAGAAGGGAAAGAGAGAGAGAGATTAGAGGAGAGCAAAGTGAGGGTGACCGGACGTAGATACAATTATGTCTAACTTGGACCTTCCACCGGTGGCGAGGGGAGGACCACTACAGTTTATCTACATTCACCACCTCTAGTTCCACCACACCAGGAACCTTGGCATTTCAATTATCCTTTCAGTCAAGCCAGTTCAAGGTTGGAAAAAGATAACCTAGCGTTTTAAACAAGAGAATTAACCAGGTTCAACATCTACTCGTGCTATAAATTTGACACAAACAATTTAAAGTATCTTCCCCCGACTCTATCCACTCTCTATGTATGATGAATTATATACCAACTGGATTGGGAGAAATTCACAGTTATTGTTGTGTAACCTTCTAAATTTCCCCTAGTGCACAGAGTAACATTTACGAGAACAACATTTGCTTGTAAATAAACATTAACAATATGATTATGAGAAGTCAGAGTTAGGAGGTCTGGTAGTGTGGCGGAAGCTCTCAAGTGGTCATTACTGGTACTGCTGCCCAGTTCCGCAGGAAGCTGTTCCCTCTCCCACACCCTCACCCTTACCTGACTCTCTCTCTCTCTGTCTGCCACTCCCTGCCTCACTCCCCCACACCCTCACCCTCACCTGGCTCTGTCCCTCTGCCACTCCAGGCCTGACTCTCCTACACACTCACCCTGACTTACAAAGAATACAAAGGAAGTACAGTACATGCAACAGGAGGTCCATAGTGGCTCTCTCTCTCCCTCATTACCCATTCTCCTACTTCTCTATCTCTCGTACCCTCGGCTACCTTCCCTTCCTTTCCAGTACTCTCGCTTGTTCCTCTCCTACACCTTCATCTTTGTTATTTCTTTCTATGTTCTAATCTTCACGTGTTCCATCTCTCAGTCACATTCTCCCTTGTCCTGCAGTGTTTTCTAGGCATAAGGATATCTTTTTTCTTCTGTTTCAATTGTCCCCACACTGTCTATCGGTCCCTTTTGATCTCTATATATGCGTTCTCTCTCTTCATCTTCATGTGACCCTCTGTCCTACTGATACCCAAGCTTTCTTATTCATCCATTCAATTTACCTTTATAGCCTGACTGCTTACACTTCCTTGCCTTACAGTACTCGCATCCAACTTTATTACACAGGGTTACATAGAGGGATAAGCCGTAGTATCTCTTGGGATACTTATTGGCCCGCTTCATTTTCCTCTGCTTCACCTTTATTTTAGAAGTCTGATTGATCTGACACGGAAACTAGACCTCCCTAGCCCTGGAAGACCTGTAGGATGGGGGAAAAGGTGAAAGTGAGATGGGATAGGAAGAATGAAGGAAATAAGTGGAGAGGAGGGACAGTTAAAGAATTGAAAGGGAATGATTGGGGCCCCGAAACCCTTACAGTACTGTCCACATCACCGAAGACAATATTTGCCCTCCGATGGCCAAGACCTGAGAGTGAGTTTTGTTGCCGCTGTGTCGTCTTCAATAGGCGCCTCCTCATTCATATTATATTACTATTCAATGGACACCTTCTACTTCCGTACCACTGTCTTGTCTATCATCATTATCCTGTCACTCAGCCACTTCAGGGTGATTTTATGGTCTGGGTGTATCACCTATCACATGGTGCTAAAGAAGGTTAACATTATTATTGATTGGTGTTACATTGTTTCCTAAATCTTCGTGTTATAAATTTTCATATTAATATTAGGTGATGATAAACACATGAACCTGATTTATCTGCCTATTCTTCGAGAAACTTTATGAAATATTATTTTTCATTGCAAAAAGCTGCAGTCATCTTTAAATTTTATTACTGGTATATCTATCAATTATCTGATTTATTATCGTTAGGCTTGAGAAAATATTCTTTAAATTGATTGTCATACACTATTTCCAAGCATCTGACTCTCTTCATTCTGTTTATACCACTTACATTTTATTGATGTTACAAGTTAGATAATAAATTACCGTGGTAGTACTAAATTTTACATAAGGTTGTGTTGATGCTGGATGTGAAACTGGAGTTTGTCAAGATTTTGTAGGTCAGTTTCAGAACGTGTGTGTCTGTGTGCGTGCGTGCGTGTGTATAATATCGCCTCTCTCTCTCTCTCTCTCTCTCTCTCTCTCTCTCTCTCTCTCTCTCTCTCTCTCTCTTTTATATATATATATATATATATATATATATATATATATATATATATATATATATATATATATATATATATATATATATATATATATATATATATATATATATATATATATATAAATGACCACCTGCTCATTTATTCATCTATCTCTTTCTCATTATTTTTTCCTTTTTTTCTCCGATGCATTTTATTTCCTCCGTTACTGTCAAAAGGCTGATGATAATACCGCATGATTCTCACCTTTTTTTCTTTCCTTACTGAAGTTAATTTAGATGTTTGCGTTCCCTCTCGGTGTCCATTGTCGGGAGGACGGAAGGAGGAGGCCCTGTCACTCACTCTCCTCTGTCAGTACGTTACGCCTTTCCTTAATGTTCGTACCAGTCCCCAGTGCCATTACTTCCATTTCTTTATCATTAAGGTGATGGTTAATTCCTCTCCTAAGTTACTTCGTCTCTGATGTTGAAACTGTATAATAAAAAAGTTAAATCATGTCGATGTTCTGACCGATAAAAATTCACGTACAACGAACCATATTGAAACACAAACCGCAGCTACAAATAAGATCTGATGGTTAATGATTCACCAGATGTGTTCACCAGTATTCTAGACACACCTTTTTTCAGTCTACTTGTATCTCCAATAGGCTCGTCAATTAACCACTATGATACCAGAACCCACAGTATATATATATATCAACATTATATCGTTTCACATTGTAATTTAGTTTTGACATTATTGTTATGCTAAACTCTGCTGCCTCTCTGTACGAACACCCTTCCTCCGGTGCACCTAAACCAGTTCCAACCTTCCTCTATATCCGTACTCGTAAAGTTTGATTCTATTCAGCACACCTTTATTCAGTACCTCCGGGGGTGCCATTTCTCTCTGCCCTAACAGTTAGCACCCCCACCAAAGTACGTTGCCCTTACGTACCCTTCCTTCCTTCCTTCCTTCCTTCCTTCCTCCCGTAACGCACCAACAGGACCCGCCGCATTATGCATCTTCACTACTTACCTCCTTCACTCTCCCTTTGTGCCTTCAAGGTGCCTCTCTCTCCTACCATGACAAAATAAGATTAAATCCTTTTCTGTCCGCCTCACCCACCCCTCCCCTTTTTCCTCTTTCACTCACCCCTCTCCTACCCTTGCTTCCCTCCCTCACCTACACTGTCTCATGCATACCTTCGCTCCCTCCTTTACCCATTATATCCCGTTCTTTCCCCACTCCTAATTCCACCCTCCCTTATTCGTTCACTTATCCCACTCTCCCTCGTTCTCCTCACCACTCAACCTTTCACACATTATAATTATATCTCTGCCCTCATACATATCATTAAGGTTGTATTCCATCTCTTCACTCCCCTCTACGTCTTTCCTTTAATTTCTCATTCCATTTTTTCCTCTCCTAGTTCATTTCCTCGATCACCACATCTGCATCCGTATTTCCACTTGCCTCTTGCCAAACCCACAAACCAGCTGACCCATTTCGTCAACTCAGTAGTGATGGGCAGGCAGATAGAACTATAGGTAGTCAGGCAGAGAAGAACTGAGAGGTGTAGGCAGGGAGAGGTGGGCAGGAAGGGAAGGGCACGTAGATAGGCAGAGGGTAAACAGGCAAAGGAAAGGCAGGGGGGGATAGGCAGGCAGGCAAGCAGAGAAAGGTAAGCACGGTTAGACAGGGAGGGGCAGGCAGAGGTAGACAGGCAGGGGCAGGCAGAGGGAGGCAGGGAGGGGCAGGCAGAGGGAGGCAGGGAGGGGCAGGCAGAGGAAGGCAGAGAGAGGCAGGGAGGGGCAGTCAGGGAGGGGCAGGCAGAGGGAGGCAGGGATGGTAGGCAAAGTTGAGCCGCAGGGTGAGCATCTTTGTCAGGGAGGAGGACGGAGGGGAGGAGGGGGGCAAAGAGAAAGGAGGAATGAGGGCAGAGAGAGAGAGAGAGAGAGAGAGAGAGAGAGAGAGAGAGAGAGAGAGAGAGAGAGAGAGAGAGAGAGAGAGAGAGAGAGAGAGAGAGAATAGTTACAATGAGAAACAGACAGGCTGATAAATAGACGGAGATAAATTGATGGATGCAGAAAAAGTAAAATAAGAAAGTATACAAAAATGAGAATAAAGTAGAATTTGTATGAATTACTTTGCAATCTTCCTTGTACTCCTCCTTTCTTCGTTCATTTGGGCTTTCATCCTTCAATTGCGTCTTCCTTTGTTCTCATTTCATTTTATTTTCATCTTCATTTTGTCACTCGTTTCTTTTCAGTTCTATTCATTTTTTTTCTTTCATACATATCATTTCTGCTGACCTTCATTCTTTCTTTAGTTCCTTAAGGGGTTTTCTTTGACGTATCCTCTCTTCTGTCTTCTTACCCACCAAATACTCGCTTGTTTCCTCTCTACACTGTTTTCTCTAACTCTGTGTGTGTGTGTGCTTAAGTGTGGGTGCTTGTTTACATGTGTGTGTCTTTGTGTGTGTGTGTGTGGGTGTGGGTCTATGAATGTGTGTGCGTGCTTAAGTTTGTGCATGTATAGTACAAATCCGTGTGTGAATGATTGTTTCCGTGTTTGTGTGTGTATATATATACCTGTTTGTGAGTGCATAAACGTATTTGTGTGTGTGTGTGTGTGTGTGTGTGTGTGTGTGTGTGTGTATGTGTGTATGTGTGTGTGTGTGTGTGTTGATGCCGCCTTGGGTGCTTACGTATGCTGGTGAGGTGGGCTAGTGCTGACACCTCACTCATAACGCCGCCGCTCGCCTCTCACACTGTTATTATGGTACTCTGAGCTCAGCTGGCCCCGGGGCTCACTCACACGACGATGGAGGAGGGGGTGGGGTGGGTGGGTGCAGGATGGGTAATGGTACATGGGTGTGGAGGGAGGACCAGGAAGTATGACGGGAGGGAAGGAGGGTAAAGAGTAGGGCAAAGTGAGACGAGAGGGAGGAATAACCGTGGGAGGAGTGGAAGGGGCCAACGTTAGACCGTAATTGAGGGGGCCACGATGGATGGTAATAGAATAGTAAAGGGCCAGTTTTTCTTGAGAGTGAAGAGGCCTGGGTAAAAGGGGGTAAATGAATGGGCCAGGATATATAGAGTTAGGAAGCAATATGGGACGACTGAGAGTAAGAGATTGTTGACACATGAAAAGGAAGGATGGAAGAGTGAGCTGGCTATTGAGTATGAAGAGTGAGGAGGGAAGAGTGGAGAGAGTCGTGCGTGTATATAAGAGTTGATTGTTTTACGAGTTTTCACTGTTATTGTTCCTAGACTTTTCTTTGGTGTTTGTGTGCTCAACCGAGCTGCCCAACCCAAGTCTCTTGTAAGCTGCACCTGTGACCAGTCCAGAGAAAATATTAGGATCGTTGACGAATTCTACTCACACAAAGTTTCACAGTGTAAAGACGTCTTCAGTAGGGGCCTTGATTTTATTTTCTGTTGTTGACCCTGAATACTTGGTGTACAGTTAACGACCTTAAGTTCCGTCTCTTCTCTTTGGTATTTAATTCCTCATAATTTTTTTATTAGTATGGTACTGGTATGAATCTGTTATACGATCATAGGTGATGGAGCTAATACAATAGTTGTAGCTCAAAAAAGTAAATTCGGATACCATTATGCCGAACTCTAGATGAATTGATATACATGAAACAAATTCCTTGGTGTATGGTAGAAAGAGATGATAAAAATTTAACGCGTTGTCACAGATCTGTGGTTAAGGAGTAACAATGAACATGAAGATCCAAATCCTACTTTACTTTCCATAATTATAATATAAAAATGCAGAACGAAAATCTTTACAACGTCCAGGTCCTTATAAACAAACTCACAAAAATAAATTTCCACTCAAGATTTCCCTTGCTCTGTGTGTCCAGCAGAGAGAAGAGATATTTAAATATTACACCGACCCAAACTACTGGCGTCCCCTGAGTCTGGCTGAGGATAAATCTTGCCGGCAATGAAACCCCAAGTACCAACACCAGCGCCACTAGTGTCATCTTCTCACGCTTAGATAAAGTTATGTGACACTGTACACTGGCACCGGTGTTAGGAGGAATAGAAAGAGAACTCTGACTGTCGATGATATGTCTGACTAAATTACTCACAATAACTTTCAAATATGATTTATAAATATCTTTAAATGTGTTATTTAGAATTTAAACATAGTTTTTACATCTTGTCATATCAATAACTTTTGACAAAAACATAAACAATAAATTGAGTATATTCTCTATAGCAATATTTATTGACAAAAATACAAATATATATATATATATATATATATATATATATATATATATATATATATATATATATATATATATATATTGTGTGTGTGTGTGTGTGTGTGTGTGTGTGTGTGTGTGTGTGTAAGACAGAGAGAGTAGTATTTATTGGTGCTTTATTGATTTACTAGGCAATTGTTTAATTGGCATCCAACTCTGGACAAGTGTTCTTAAATCTATGACAAGACGTCCTATTATTATGCAATATCACATATTACCAATTAGCTTGGAGAGAATTTCTGCAAAAAATAAGTGAGATACATTGACAGTACAATGTAAATAGCCAATATAATTTGTGGTTACCAGTATGTCTCCTTCACTAATTAATGAACCACGTGCAAGTGTATAGCCATCTGAATTAACATTCATGAGTAAAATATTATAGATTAAGGAACCTCCCGTTCAAATTAGATATAACATAGTGGCTGGCTCCTAAATCACGAAATGTGTGTATGGACTCGATAAGGATCATGAATCTACATTCAGTATTAGATATCACAGCCTTGATAATTGATTGTGTAATATACTTAGTTTAATTATTACGTGCGTCTTGTTTACCTACAGGGATACATGTGAGTTCATCTTACTGTAATCATTTCTTATGTTTCCCCACTCTCCCTCCCACCATATACTGCATCCTTTCCCACATTTCTCCTCCCCCACACCTCACCTTCACCAGGCCTCTCCTCCAGCTCACCCTTCGTCCACCACCACCACCCTTCGTCAACCCCACACACATCCTTTCACACAGTCTCCATTTCCCTCATCTCTCCTTCCCCATTCTCCCACATCCTTCCCCCACCGTTCCTATCATCCTTCCCTCTCCTCCTCCCCAATCCGGCCCTGGTAAGCCTGCAGAATATATACTTGTCAATTCAACCTTCCCTCTCCTCGCCACCCATGATTTACTGTGACCTAGAAATGGTGACAACTGGGGCTATGTGTGAGTGACGGCCTCAGGTGGTAGAAATTATTGCAACATTCCTTTAAGTCGAATATTTTCATCTGACATTTGTATAATCTCTATCGTCGTTTAGGTTCAACAAGCGATTAGCTGTACTTACGGGTGTACTCATTTAATATTAATTGGCTTTCGACACAGATATTTTCTTGTCGATTTTTTTTATTTGCCAATTTAATTTCATGTACTAGATTGGCAACCCACAAAATATAATCAGATAATATTAATGACGTGGTAGTGGTGAAGGTTGGTTTCCTGATTCTAATAATAATATCATAATGATATATTTCTTTGCACTACAAACTATCTAAATTATTACCGTCATTATCGTCGTAAGCACCTCCATCATCGTCATCCAACCCAACTCCATAACAACTATTACGGGCTGATGTGCTACTATATCATTTATATATATATATATATATATATATATATAGTTTTTGAAAATGCATACATGTATTGTCATTGCTCGCATTCTAAACCTTTGTCGAGACATTCATTAGATTCGGAGGCGGTAAAGCTGTACTGTGCATTAAGTTGTTTTCAGCCCTTGCTAATATAGATAAATTTTCCCAAACAAAAGTAAAGAGGCCGGGGGAAGCTAAAACATTTTCGCTGGCTGTGAGAACAGCACGTTTCGAATAAGAATTAATGCAACGGGTCTTTCGGTGACTGCACTCTTTCCTTGCTACAAATACAGTCTGGTTATGGACTCGGTGTTAGCTACTCATGATTTGCATCTGTAAGACAACTACCTGAGACAAAGCAATGCTCTAACTTGCTTATTCCTGTGTGAATCAAACCTCTTGTCATGTGCTTTGCCTTATATCATTTTTTGGGGGTCATGTGATCACATGGCAAGTTTCCAAATAATATACGATAACGATGCATAAAACTATTGCTTCCGGATATCTCGAATTTCTTATGGATGGTCAGTGATACATTGGCCTGGGAAAAGATGTGGTTCTCACCAGAGTACCGTTGGTATATGTTTTCTGCACCATGGTTCAGTTATTCAATTCGTGGTACACCACAAATTACATTCTGGTCATTCGTTTGCATTCCTTTGTCTGTAGTATAACAACACTTGGCACCCACACCTCTTTGCCCACACCTAACTCATCATACGTCACACCCACACTCACATTATCTCACGTCACCTCCACCCACATCACCCTATGTCACCCATACAAATACCATTACACAAGACCCATACACACCCCATCACACGTCACCTTCACCACCTCCACACCCCTCGCATACGACGCCATACTACCATACACCATCACGAACCTGATTGCCTGACACCCTCACACACCTGACACACAACACACACACGACACCCATCATCACACCAATCCACGTTTTCACCACCACACACAACACCTCACATCACCCACACTACCATAACTCCACACTACACCCACGATCACACCACCCAACACTCACACCATCACCCATAACATCACAAGTCACCCACACTACCACCACACCGGACAATCACAAGTCAACCACCAAATCGTGAAGGCTACGACAGTCACGCACGGGTCGGACCATCAACTCGCATTCAGATTTGCAACCGCTATTTGGGGACGAATGACGGTTTAGTTTTTTATCATTTTTATCATAACTATAACATCGAGGTTCAGATCACTACACGTTTATTCACTCATGTTACGTACTGTCCTTTAACAACAAATGCCAAAAGTGCGACATCAAGAATTTCCGAATAATGTACATGAAAAAGTGTCAGGTAGCTCTTTCTCTGTATTATGTGCTCTTAATATTTGTCACTACAACTACAGCTAAAGATATTAATATTAAAACTCTTGCCACAAAGAATATTCCAATTTCTGTCTCTTGGTTTCCCTGCCCAGTACTCTAACCGCCAAGGGCACTTCGCGGTTTGCTCAGACTGCCTATTTGCGTACTTGTATTTGAGTTCCCAGCGATTATTAATTCGCCAGCAAACCCAGTGATGATGTTTACTTAGCCAGGTCAGGGAGGAGTGAGAGGTGATGGTAGTAGACACTTTTATTGAAGTAGTGAAAGTAGCGGACTCTAAGGGGGGTTGATGACGATACGCAGAAAATCCTTCTTCATCTTTTATCTTTTTTTTCTCTCTCTTCACCAAGGACACCCAGACTGACTGACTCCTCCCCCTCCTCCATCCTTCCCTCCTGACTCCTGACAAGCAATTAGCATCAACTCTTGCAATTTGGACGGCCTCGCAGCTACTCGTGTACTGCGCCTCTCTGCTCGTGGTTGCTGTTGTTGCTGTTGCTGCTGACGTTGCACAGTGTTGACACAAATCTGCACCGGGGAACTTTGCATGACTAAAGGCGATAAATTTTTTGCAGCGTGTGGCATGAATCATGTAAAATAATTATGGGAGAAACTCACGGGAGCGATTTTTAATGAGTAGAAACTTTTCCTCTCCTCCTTCTTCCCCTTTTCCTTCACATACCCGGCCTCCCCTTCCTCCCTTTCCCTCCATCCTTCCCCCTTCTTTCCTTTCTTCTCTCCATCTCCATCACCTATTACCATCGCTTACATTCTCTCTCTCTCTCTCTGGGGATGGCGTGGTTGAGAAGAGAACGATTGTGTGGTGAGGGAGAGAGATAGAGAGAAAGGTAGTGTAGTGAGGGGAGGAGAGAGAGTGGAGTCAGGGGGAGGGGACTGAGAGGAATGAGGGAGGTGTGGGGTGTGGAGGTCAGGAGTGAATGTAAGTCTCCGAGGTAAAGGTCACTCCCCTCCCTCTCCCTCTCCCCTCCCTCTCTGACTCTCCTCCCTCTCCTCTCCCTCCATGTCCCTCTCCCGCTCTCACTCACTCTCCACTCTCATTTCCCTCTCCTCTCGTTCCATGTCCCTCTTCCTCTTCCTCCTTCATTCTCCCCCTTTTATCACTCCTCTCTCGCACCCACCCGTTCCCTCCACTCCACCCGAATCTCCTCATACTCTTTTCGCCTCACCCTCTCCCTTCACATTCCTCATTCTAATTGATCCTCGATGCACCCTCTTCCACTCTCCATACCTCCCTCTACACCTCTTCCTTTAACACTACCTCTTTTCCACCTCACTTTCAATATTCCTTTGCTTATTTTCCCTCCATCCTCACTCTCTGTTCCTGATTATTCTTGTCGATCCTTTTCCCCGCTACCCTTGCCTCTCTCCCACGACCTTCCACTCTCCCCATTCTCGCTTACTCCCTCCTCCCATCCATCACTCCAGTCCTTCCCACCCCTCCCTTACTCTATTCCCTCAGTTCCCATCCTTCATATACCTCAGTCTTCTTCCCTCACTTCCCTCAGTCTCCTTCCCTCACTTCCCTCAGTCTCCTTCCCTCACTTCTCTCAGTCCTAATCCCTCATTTTCCCCACTTCCCTCTTTAACTTTTATCAGACCATTAATGCTATAATAACGCCCCTCCCACATATCAATAATAAGAAGGCCATATATATTTTGTTGGTGTATTGGAGGACTTCTGATTCCTCTATGTTATACCAGGATATTGACGACTTCGACAATACTAATAGAGGATCTGCTTCGTAACACAGGTTGGAGGTACCCATTGTTCCGCGATGTTCACCACATAGTAATATAACATAGTAATAAAGCGCCAAGAAACCCAAACACCAGTACTGTGACTTAGAGAGCGTCATTGGTGTCACTTCCTATATATTCATGTGACGTGATGAGGATTATAATGCCATGAATATGACGTCACAGATCTGCGAGTGAGAGCGGAGGCTGCTGGAAAATCCGTAAATTCAGTGACCACAAGAATGTTAATGGTGGCTGCAATGACTCACGACCTCAGTACGTACGCACACCAACCCTGTCAGTCAGTACCTTGTAACTTCATCATCAGGGCTCAAATCGCAGTGAGACCTTCGTAATGGGAGTTTTCGCCATTCCTTTCAGCATTGTTATAGTCCATCTCTTTTTTTATTTTATGCATCGATCTTTCACCTTTTTCTTTCCTTCATTCTTAACTTCTATATAGTTTCTCTTCCTTCTTTCTCTCCTCTGTGACGGAGGTGGGTGATAACCAAGTGGTGCGTGTTTGCGTATTCTCATGAGTGTGTTGCGGTGTAGACAGCTCGTTTAATTAATCATAGATGGGAGACGAGATACGCAGCGAGGGAGAGAGACGAAGCGTACACAGACATACACACACGCACACACACACACACACACACACGAGTACACACACACTATAGATACACACACACACACGAGTATACACACACTATAATTTCACGAACACACACACACACACACACACAAGCTCACACATAAATATACTTACTATCACATACACACACACACGAGTACACACACAATATAAAGTCACACACACACACACACACACACACACACACACACACACATACACACACACACACACACACACACACACACACACACACACACACACACACACACACACACACACACACACACACACACACACACACACACACACACACACACACACACACACACACACACACACACACACACAAATAGGTACAAGACAAACTCATTTTGGGAATATACATAGAGGTTCACCAAACTGGATGGCCAGGAGAAAATAAAATAGTACCGATGGTTTTTCTTTTTTCATACTTCTGTTGCCTGAATAAATTAATAGATAGGTGATTCGCCAAAGTGAATAATTATGTGCGTGACAAACAGTGTGTGTGTGTGTGTGTGTGTGTGTGTATGTGTGTGTATGTGTATGTGTGTGTGTGTGTGTGTGTGTGTGTGTGTGTGTGTGTGTGTGTGTGTGTGTGTGTGTGTGTGTGTACCTATCACCCGAGATGTGAAAGATAAGGTCAGAGGTCAATTGTTAGGATCTCATTTGAGCTCGCTTTCTTATAATCAATAATAATAGAATAGTATGGTATAATGTATGAATGCCTCCAATATTAAACGCAATTGTTCTTTTTTTTTTATCTATTAGTGTTGCGGGCTACAGCAGATATTCGTGTTCTTTTATGACATCTCTCATGCAGGAATTAAAAATAAAAGTCACTGTCTAGCAAGATTTATTAGCGAGTTGTGAGTGTCCGTGGTGCTGTACAGTCGAGGACAATAATTTCTATCTGTCCGATGCTCACAACTGTATTTGATTTTTTTGTGACTTTAATTTATGTTTATATATTCTTACTGCAATAATGTAGTAAAGATCCTCTTATAAAAATAGTGATGCCTCGCCGTTTCATGATTTTCTTAATTTCGGTTCAGAAATTCAGTAATAAACCGAATATAATTTCTTCCTGAAATTTTGCTTATCACATCATAGTAATCATTAATTTACGTAACATCAATTAAATAGAATAAAATATCAATTGTTGTCAAGATCATCATTTTGGCTAGTAAATAAACAGCCCTACCAATGTTTAACCTCACATTTCTTACCTTTGTAGCTGTTCTTCCTTTGTGGATTAAAACAATGTATCATCCATACCTTACTGTTACGAAATGTGTTTAATTAACTCTTAGTGTAAGTAGTAACTTACAGAGCGCTATCGCCGCTATGACGTATTAAAAATCATCAGCAGTTACCGAAAATGTAGGGACGAAAAGCTATACCGAGACTCAAAGGTTAGCATAATCAAGAGTCACTGCAGAATGAGCAAGGCTGTAGTATAATGATGACTGAGGTTGTCATCAAGCGGCCACACTGACCTTCAACGTGTACCAGCGAAGAACATTCTCATCGAGTCTGCTTCACACTGGCAGGAAAACTTTGTACAAGCTAGTCATACGTTATCCACCACCCCCCTACTCTCCCAACTATTTTCTCTCTCTCTCTCTCTCTCTCTCTCTCTCTCTCTCTCTCTCTCACATCAGCCTTGGTGTCTAGTTTTTTATCAGGTTGCCTGCCATGGTAATGTGTACACTTGCTAGGCTGCCCATCTTTTATTTAAATCAGCTTAAGGCAATAGAAAACCGGATGACATCCAAAATAGATGGTTTTCTGCGAACCCACATTTGTCATATTGTTATAAAGATAATAATGGTGCTGGAAATAAACAGTATTTTTTTTTTAGACTGTAAGTCTTCTGTAAGAGTAGTTGTAATTTACAGAACTCAAAACTCATTATTTGAGTAATGTGGACTAT